>JARBWK010000010.1:78055112-78173512 GCA_030556195.1 Anolis apletophallus
TACTTTCTTCATCCACTGGCCCAGTTTCTGAGGGTGGAGGGTTGGTTTAGCCGGTTCACCAGTCTTTTTCCTTCTCTCTCATATGGGAGCCACCCATGGAGCATCTAAAAAGTTTGCTTACGCATGCGCACTCCCTAACAGTTACTTTCTCATGTCTGTAATCCTGCTGATGACACACACACGTTCTGTGAGCAAATGTCCTTTTATGTCCATTCTGCAAGAAGTTGCTCACTATCTTTTTGTGTAACTTTTAACTGCAGCCAGGTGGTTTTTATGTCCTTCATGTCCTTTCCAGACCACAAAATGCCCAAAGGAACCTCCACTTGTCTTGTTAACATGCCTGAAAACCTGGTGGCTGGACAGAACTGCATGGGCAAACATTATGCTTCACCATACACAATAGAGGACTTTGACCTATTTGTTTCAGTTTCAATGAACTTCAGATTTACTCATGGCCATCGGTAATGCTTCTGTCCATTGTTAAGGGAATTATTTGATTTTCAGATTTTTAAAAATAAAATGCCCAAAAAACTTGGCTGAATTTGGGTACTGACCGACCCGGTGAGAAGGTTTCATTTGCTGGCCTTCCTCAGGAAGCAACGTGCTTGGTGCTGGCCCTAGTCCGGGAATGTGGCGCAGCTGGCTAAGTGTCAACTGCATAAGATCTCTCTGACCAATAGGTCATGAGTTCGAGGCCTGCCCGGGTGCTCGACCTTTAAGTGTAGCCTGTTGTCGACCTTTGCAGCCCAAAAGACAGTTGCATCTGTCAAGTAGGAGATAAAGGTACCACATTAAGTGGGGAGGCAAATTTTTACTGAATTATGAGGCCATTAAAGAACTCCAGGAACGCTGAGGAATGCGGAAGGAACAACAAGGGATGCTGGGAACGCTGAGAGATGAGGAGTGCATCAGCTCCCCCTGGTGGCCAGAGTTTGCCTCTGTTCGTCTATATGTGTGTATGTGGAAACAGCAGGGATTGTCTGCTAGTATGTGTACCTGTAATCCGCTCTGAGTCCCCTTTGGGGTGAAAAGAGCGGAATATAAATAAAGTAAATAAATAAAATAAATGATTTTCTTTTTGTCATTATGCTTTATACTTGGTTTCTGGACTCAGTGGTGACAGAGCAATTTGAAAGGAGGGTAAGTTGACATCCAAATACACAAGAAGTGGATGCCATTTACTAGCAGGTATGTACATTAGCATCATGGTGCAATCCTGATGCCAAGAAAGCCTATCCAAGAGAATGTTCATGAAACAAAGTACCCCATCAAAATGTGTCTTCTGCAGCTTAGGACACAGTGAAGATGAGGGAAGTGCTGGTGTCATTGATAATGATGCAAATTTCATACTAGAACGTTAATTAAGAATTCTGATACTGGACAAGCACAAAGCTGATATTTAACAGAAAGATTATTTTACAGTGACACATTATGAATTATTATGACATGATATCTCGTTAAATCTCCATAGAATATTCCTGGATTTCTCCCAAAAGCACATTCCTGAATTATCTTTATATTGCATCATTACAAAGATTACCTCTTAAGCCATAAATCTTAAAATCTTCCTTAGTTTTATGGCTGAGGTTTTATTTCTTTACTCTCCTTGCCCCTGTCCTGTGTCATGCAATTTATGTCCTTAAAAACATACAGATTGCCATTCGGTCTTCCAACAGCAGATGAATCAATTCTCCTATCCTTTCAGTCCAATCATCTTTTATCCTTCAGACAGCTGTGGTTATCTCTAAAAAACCACATTTCTCCACACTTATCTCCATCAATGTGTACCTGCCTTCAGTCAGCAAAAGGCTGTAATGAAGCTATTAAAAGCCAATGCAGAGCAGTGACAACTCTGCAGCTGAGGTCATTGAAGATGAAAGGACACCAAACACCAATGCAGCATCAAAGGTTTGCTCAGCTATAAAAATCATAATCACCCAAGAGGTTTCCAAAAGAAAATGGGAGTGTTCATACCAAATGGTGTAGCTGTCACGAAGTAGGGTTGACAGGCACTTACAGTGTTTCTTGGTTGTCTTTTCACAAGATAACACATTAATTGATAAGGGTAATCTAGATGTCTCTGGAACTGATGTTTCTCAAAATTGGAGAGAAATGGGCTCACAAAGAGACTTAAAGACCTCCAATCTAATCTGATGTTGGAAGTCCTGGGTGGGATTTGGGTGAGAAGCTGCCAACAAACACCAGGTGCTATAAACTATATTTTAGAGAAAGAAACTGGCAAAACCACTTCTGATTATTCCTTGCTTAAGAAAACTGTGTGAAATGTATGTGGTTGCCATATGTTGACAAGTGAATTGAATGCACATAAAGATATTGAGACTAAATACCCTAAAGGCTAGCTTAGTTGGACTTAATGCAACAAATAGTTGTTTAATGGATGTAAACTGATAACTGTCACACAAAAACCACCTCAGGCATACCTGTCACCTAAAATACTTCAAAATCTGTTTTTCTGTGGAATCTATACAGGTGTTTAACTGATTCGCATCAAGTCTAGACAAACCAAGGCATCATAAACATGTAGGTGTGTCCCAGCTGGAAATGTCATCCTAAATGTGGTGGGACACAGATTTCTTAAAAATGCATGCTGTCTTAATTCTAACAATGTGCTTCCAAGATGGCATCTGCTGTGGAGCTCCCTACGGGTGAGCTCCAGCAGAGCCTCTTAAATTTCCTGGACACGACTGGCAGGTCTCGCCATTCCCTCTCTGGGGGGACGGAGATTGCCTACCAAACCCAGGGGGTCGTCCTAGGAGACCCACAGACACCGGGCAACCAAATCTGGGAAGGAAAGGCAACCGGGCCATCACGGACGCCCAAGATGGCCAAGGACGGATGGGTCGTCTGACCCGTGACGGCCTCCGGTGCCCGCTTCCTGAAGATGCTCGGGAGAGGACCGTCAGGCAGAAGAGCGTCCTTGCAGACCCCCCTGATGGCAGAGCATCTAGCCAACTCGAGGTCCAGTGTCCCCAAGTCCAGGGAGCCTCAAAGAAGCAGCTCCCCATGGAGGCCGCGGCAAGCGGCCCAGGCCCCTGCCACCGGCCAACTCGATCCCCGGGTATACGCCGAGCTACTCGAGGAGGATGCAAAACTGATGGAACGTGTTAACGAATTTGGGGACAAATACGGCGCCTATTGGGGCTTACGGGAATCCCCACAGTACAGCTCCCGGCCCTGAAGCAGGATCCCATCAGCTCAGAGGATCCTTCGCGAGCCTGCCCTGCAGGCCAGGACTTTCTATGGGACCAGTCATGGGACTTCCCCTCTAGCTCCGCGGCCCTGTCAACCCTCCCCAGTGCTAACCCTGACCAGGACTGCCAGCGGCCCCCTCCCAATGAGGCCCGGTCAACCTGGGAGAATCGGGAAAAGACTACCTCCGACGTTGGAGCTGGGCTGGCCGCTGTCAAGGCCGAGGCCCCCGAGAGGACAGCATCCCCCGCGGCCCAGGCCGACCCCCAGGTTGGCCTACCATCCGCTGTGCAGGAATTTCCCAAAGACCCCGAACACCAACTGCCGTCCTGGCCCCTCTTCCAGAGGCCCCCGCCGCAGGAAAAGTTGGGCCTCCTTGAGGAGCGCCCAACATGGCGGACTGCCACCCTGGTCTACATTCATATCCTCAAATCCTCGCCATCCTGGACCCCCCAAGTTTGCTTCCAGAGACCACCAAAGCCTCTGCATCCTGCTGATTGATGTCCCAGCAGCTGATCGCCTCTAGGGCAAAAGCACATCCTGGGGGAGCCTCCTTGAGGCAATCGAGACCCCCACATGGCACAACAACTGTTTGGACAGCTCCAACCTGGACTGATTTCAAAGCCCTGCTTAAACTAGCCAGCCCATGTGCTGAGGCCCCAAGAAGCGCCATCACCCGGAAACAATCAACAGCCGGAAGTCCCACCTTTGGAGGACTCAACTCCCGGCGTTGACCAGACCAGGAATCAGCAAGGCCCCCAGAAGAGGAGGAGGCACCCCCAGAAGAGGAAGGCTGGTGCCCAAGCTCCCTCTCAGGCCCTGGACTGGAGGCCGAGAGCAGCCCCCGGCCCCGATGACCGAAGGTTCCCCAGAGCCAGCCTCCCTCTCGTCCCGACCAAAGGAGGACGTTTTGCGCCGAGGCCGGTGTTGGCCCCAAGGACATTCCCTACCAGGACATTCTGGAGCTACTGCTATAAGCAGTTGAAGCTCCGAGAATCACACTGGACACCCATATCAGACTCAAGGGACAATGCGCAGCCGGGCCAGGATCCCTGTCCCAGGCCCCCATGTGGGAGTCTGCGCCCCTTGGCACCGGCGATCCTACTGGGTCACCCCTGCCTGCCTCCGTTTGATGGCAGGGCGAGACCCTAGGGACACCGCCGTTGACACTTCTCCCCCCCTCCTCCCTACCCTCTTGTTCTTTCCCTGTCTATTTTGTATATGTTGTCTTGATGTTGCCCCTGGGCACTCAAACTGCTGTAAACCGCTCCAAGCCTTCGGGGAGTGGCGGTATACAAGTTTGATGAAATAAATAAATAAATAAATAAATAAATAAATAAATGACCAGGCTTCAGGGCTGTCATTATGACAAGCAATTCCTGAAATCAGAAATAGCCAGTTTTCCAAGTGGCTTTGGGTGTTGTACTACAACTCTGGAGTCTGAGGCTCGATTATCTGTGAGAATTAAGCACTACAAACCTTCTGAGGACCCTGAGAGAATCACATACTCAGCCCCAGTAACCATTGTGATATAGGGCCACGATAAGTCTATCCATATTCTAATCCTTGGTAAAAACCAAATTGAGTCACTATAGCCAAAATGATCATATAGATATATAGACAATTTGAGCAAGGAAAGATCTAGATAAAAGCCTAAAAGAAAAAGACTATAACTGAATATCAAAATCAGGGTTATCCTTGCTATGGTATTTCTGATTTCTGTTTATGGCTGTGAAAGCTGGAGAGTGAAGAAATCTGTTAGCCACAGAATGAACTCATTAGAATTGTGGTTCTGGATTAGAGCTTGGACTGCCAGGATGACAAATGCAGGGTTGAACAAAAATTATTCTTGTTGAAACAATACCAGACCCAGAACTAAAATCCTTTCAATACGCCATAATGAGTACCATTTCCATGTTTTCCTATAGAGTTACCATGATCCAATTGCTGGATTCTGAAATTGGGAATTAAAGGTATGCTGCTAAGATGGAGCATTGTAGTTAATTATTCCAACAGATGATCATCCAAGGTCTTTTTTAAAATGTTCAAAGAAGGAGACTCCACTACACTCAGGCAGAGTACCTCACTGTTGAACAGCTCTTACCATCAGTGAACTCACACACACACCCCTTTTACACACACACACACACACACATCTCCACTCCACAGTTGTGCACTCAAATGGACTATTATGAAGGGAGGGGAAAAAACCTCAAAGGAGCTTTTTAAACTATAACTTTAAATATACCATACTTTATTTATATTCTTCCCTTTCTCCCCGAGGGGACACATATACAGCAAACATTCAATGCTGTTATACAATTAACAAAGACAGTACATAAACAGAGGTAAAGGCGCCTCGTCTTTTTCCATCTCTGACATCTGGAGGCTGTGCTCGACTCAGGTCGGGGGGCGGGGTTGCTGTCGCTCCAGCTTCCATGCCGAAGAGCTCTTTTGTTGTCTTTAGATATTCACCCGATCGAATCACAGGCATGTTCATGTGGGCACCTTTTATTACCTCCCTGCCACATTACTGTTTTTTAACTGCTAGGTGAGCTGAAACTGGGCTAATGGTTGGGCGCTCACCCCACCCAAGCTTGAACTGTCAACCTTTTGATCAGCAAGATTTTCCGCAGCTGGTGGTTTAACCCACTATGCTAAAGCCCAACCCACTACATAATAGTTGCCATTGCATAATAGACACATACATGCTTTCCCCACTCACACACACAAACGCACGCGCGCGCACACACACACACACACACATATATATATTGTATATATATATATAACGGATGGGTAGGTTTGTCGGAATCAAAGAGAAATCGGAATGTGTTGGAATAAAAGTTACTTTTTTACCATTTTCAGAGAATGAAAGTTACCCGGAAGTGGCATCGCCATACCGAAGCTCCATCCGCCATTGTCGGAAAGGGAGCCGTAAGTCATTTCCGCCCTTTTCTTGGAGCCTTCCGTTATTGGCAGTTTGCATTCAGGTGGTTTGCAAGCAGCCACCTGATTTCCTCTAGCCAATGAGCAAGCAGAGGGAGAGCCTTGGGGAACAGGACAAAATCTCATCCGGATCTCGGCGCCTGGCTTCCACAGCGTGCTTTGGAAGCCAGGCGCTAAGATTCCCTCCTGTTCCGCAAGGCTTTCCCTGCCAAGCGGAGGAAAAGCCTTGGGGAACAGGAGGAAATCACCTCCTAATCTTGGGCCAGGAGATCTCCGATCCTTCCAATCCTGGCCCCAAGGAGGGAGCCAAGGCACGTTATAGCTAACACGCATTGACTCCTTCCATGGGGCCAGAAGCAGAGGGAATCCCCTCCAATCCTGGACCCATGGAGGGAGCTAAGGCACGTTATAGCTAACACGCATTGACTCCTTCCATGGGGCCAGAAGCAGAGGGAATCCCCTCCAATCCTGGACCCATGGAAGGAGCTAAGGTGCGTTATAGCTATGCAATTGCAGAGCGTTCAAAGGTGAACACAAATCATACAGTAAAATCCCATCATGGGGCATTGCACTTTCTTTTTTTTTTTTAATGGAATTTTTTTATTGATTTTTCAAATTGGCCCCATGGAAGGAATCAAGACATAATCACATGAGAAATTGCGCAGGAAATCAAACTTTAACATAATCTACTGGGTGGTGGGTAGAAAAAGGGAGTGATTCCCTCAATCCTGGCCCCATGGAAAGAGCCAAGGTGCGTTAAAGTTCAACATGCAATTGCAAGAAAGTTCCAAAGGTTAACACAAATCAGGGGAGTAAAAATCCCATCATAGAAACATTGCACTTTCAAAGGAGGGGTAAGTCATCAGAATATCACCAAAGCAATCATGGATCCATGGATTTTGACTGTATGATTTGTGTTCACTTTTGGAACGCTCTGCAATTGTATCTGGAACATACAATTGCAGAGCATTCCAAAGGTGAACACAAACCAGACAGCGTTTTGGAGGCTGGCACTTACTGCATGTTGAGCAGACTTGAAAGCATACTGGAGGCTGACGTTTATTGAATGCATAGCAACACCTTATGCCAGATTATCCCTCCGCACCTCCTCCGACAAACTCTCTCACTCTCAGGAGGAGACTTTCCGTTTATGTTGAAAAACTTCGTCTAACGCTTTGGGTCAATTTCTCCGTGAGTAGTATATGAGAGGAATTCTCCTCTGCTACAAACATTTGGTGTTCCCTCTTACTGTGAGTAAGATATTGGACTGTTATTAGATTGTTTTGCATTTACAGATAATTATCTGGTTTGCCTTTATTGTGATGCTAATATGATGTCTTTGTAGAGACCTGTTTTGCTTTGTATTATAGTAGATGAAGTATTGACTTATATTCTATTGAAGTGTTTTGGAGTGAATATATAGAAGCTACTCTCATTATTAAAATACATTTGGTATTTTTACCCAGTGTAATCTTTGACTCCGTTTAGTTTAGCCATAGGGAGAGCTCCTTTTCAGTTAGTTTCTTCCCGCGTTAGGTCTAGCGGAGGAAAGCCCATCCAAAAATGGATGTTTTGACCCACTTTGGAGCAGATTGGCTTTCCTCTGCTAGACCTGGGGGTCAATCCGCTCCAAAGTGGGTTAAATGCCTGTCCGCCATTTTTGAAGCCTTCCGAATTTCGGAATTATTTCCGTATAAATTCCGATAATACTGCTGAAAACTTCGGGTGTTAATTAGATTCGAGGCACCAGCGCCCCCTACATCCGAAATGAGTTTTGAACCCTTTTTTTTGTGGATCAACCAGCTCTAATATATAATATAGCTACTCAAAGAATTGGGAAAATTGTGGGATGTTGCTGTTTTTATGTACTACATTTCCTAGAACCAGCCATGTTCTCTGGAAACTTTAGTGTTAACATATAATTTGTCCATTAACTTCAACAATACCCTTTCATGCTGCTGTTTTTCTTTCTCCCATAAAGCTTAAAAGCAGCCACAAATCCTCTTATTAAATGTAATATGAACCAGCTGTACTCATTTAGACTTTCTCAGCATATGCATGCTTTAAGATTAAAAATATGGTTAGTTTTCTGCTTCTTTCTCGCTACCTCACCTTGATAAGGCCTCAGGGTCATCCCAGAAAAGTTGTCTTAGCCTCAATCCTCGTCAAATGAAAGAGTTGTTATTTGCTGCTAAATCATACATATTCATGCCACACACAAAATATGTCTTGTTATGAAGTTTTAACACAATTTTGGGGAAAGGGGATGTCCAAATTTAGGTTATTCTTGGCTCAGTTGCTCATATTTATTTAAGCAGATGCACAGAGTGGCATAGCAGCTGATCTTCTGACAGGCTGCAATTTCCATTGAGGTAAAAAATCCTGGTGGGAAGTTCAAGCTGTGTTGGCAGATCAGACTTAAATTATGTTTTGTAGCTGATGGAAATAGTTCAAAACACAGCTAGCAGGCAATGTTAGTATGGAGAGTTTACCATCTTTTTAAAGATTTCGACATGAAGGGTATTTTGTTTTGGAGCTGCTGTGTTATTGTTTCTACATTTCTGTGTTGCAAGATTTGTGCTATGCTTTGTTCACACATTATAGGTAGCACTCCCAAGATGTGACCCAGTTCTGAACAAAGTGAACATATTCCATTTAATGAACACATATGCTCTCTTATTCGTGTGTAAAGTAGCCTTCCTTGAGGAGAAAAGCACACTAGCCTTGCTACTCTTCATATGGGAAGTAGTCTAAAGAGGAGAGTGCCTTCTAGGTGTGAGGGCTCTCTACGTGAGTTTTCGTTATGCGGAGAGCCTCTATGCATAGAGAAGGCGCTCTTCCTCAAAGTGCTGCTCTCCTAGTGAGGAAAGGAGTAGAGGTCATGATGGAGAGCAGAACTAGCATCCCCCTTTCTTACATGTTGGTTTACATTCAACTCAACTCAACTTCATTTCTTATGAGTAGCCCTCCACCAAGGTGCTCTAGGCAACTTACACAGTTAAAATAGACAGGTTACATAGTCACAGCGTGTTACTTAACAATCATAGGCTCTTCTGAAGAGCCTATGATTGCGTATTTGATATGTGAATAGGACTCTAAGTGATGGCAAGATATCTTATTTATATACCACAGCTCTGATTCTAACCCCAAGACTGACTGCTGAATTAATAACCTCACAATGTCTTCCTAGTATGAAGCCATCTCATGATCATTATACTTGCAGTTACAGTACACTTCCTTCCTGGCTTATACATCACCATCTAAGCCTGTGATTCTCAACCTGTGGGTCCCCAAGTGTTTGGGCCTATAACTCCCAGGAATCCCAGGCAATTTACCAGCTGTTAGGATTTCTAGGAGACCCACAGGTTGGGGACCACTCATTTAAGCCATCTAACCCACCTAGTAGATTCCCATGAACATACACAGGGAGGGGTCAAACTCTAAGCTTTCTTCTTTAATGGTTGTTCCTAAGCCACACTCTTAACCACAGAAGAAAATTCCATTTCTAAAAGTCAAGTAATATATCTAGGAAAAAATATGTCTCATTTAAACAATCAAGTAATCTATCTAGGAAAAAATGTCTCATTAAAATGTCTGTGTATGTGGATATTGAGTGTCAGTCTATATGCAGTGGATACGGCTGTCAATGCAGACTCAGGACAAATAAGTCAAAGCTTTGTCTTTAGAGCTTGGACGGTTGTTGTTTGAAAAAGAAAAATGAATATAATGATCTACTAAAGCTATCCACAGTTGATCTATGAGAGGGTGAAATCCTGAGAACCCAGAACACATCTACCATTGATCAGTTATGGATGGGTTCCTCATGATTTCACTTCTTGAAAAATAATTTTCCTGGTTTGGTTTTTTGTTTAATATTTTGATAATTTTTTCCTCTATTCTACTGAGAAAATTAAGATTAAAACTTATGCAATTCTGCAAATTTATGAACTAACACCATTGTATTGATCCTTAAGTTAAACTCGCCTTGAGAGAAGTTGCAAAGTGTGGACAAAAAGACCAAATGTGCACAGAATAGAAGGTAAACAGTAAGCATTGGTGTAAGCCCTGTTGTTTGTTCAAACTAGAGCAGATCTATTAAATCAGTTGTGGTGTTGACTTAACTAAATTCCCATTGATGTAATAGGACTATTCTATTTTTTTCTGTGCTCCTATTTTGAAGCAAACTGCAAACATGCTTTTTCTCAGTCCCACCACAATCACAGGCATACTTAGTGGGGACACAGATGAACACCTTCCTCCCAGGCAGTTTAATTTCCTTTCATGGAAGGTTGAGTTGGCCTTCTCTTCCTTCTCTTTCTGCCTGTAAGCAAAGACTTCTTTATTTAGGCAGAGCATTAGATTACACTTCAATTTTGAAAGGTCTTTTAATGGGGTTCTGCTTTTATCTTTTTTTAAAAAAACATTTTTGCAATTTTTTTGCTTTGTATTTTTAACTAAATAGTTGTTTAACTTGTTCAACTTTAATGCAAATAATTGTGTGGCTGTAATCTATTATAAATTGATTGTAAGTCCCCTCAAATCCTGTGCAAGGAGAAAGGTGGGATATAAGTTAAAATATATCAATAAATAATAGACACATGTATAAACAAAGCGGTGTTTTCATGCAATTTCATATATAACAGATTAAGCATCCCTTATTCAGAATTCTGAAATCCAAAATACTCCAAAAATCCAAAAGAGTCCACATGGATGGATGAGATAGTGACATATTGGCCTTCTGATGATTCAGAGTGCTTCCAGACAGGGCTTAAACCCATGCTGAAGCAAATTTAAGAAACCCGCTTCGGCATGGGTTTAAGTCCCCACCTCACCCCAAAAATCCAGGCTTTCTCTGGTAGAACGTCTGCATGCCATCCCAATAACTATCAGCCTCCCAAAATAACAAGGAGAAGGGGATCTGAGGAAGAAAAATCCCCCCCGGGCATTTCCTCGCAGATCATTTCCTGGTGCCAGAAGAGAGCGAGGAGAAATGTAATAGTGGCCCTGTATGTTTTATTTTACTTCTAGGGGTTATTTTGAAGCTGGGGGGTTATAGTTGCCCAGAAGCCCAAAAGGTGTGAAATGGCAATGAGGACTCACCCCAAGTAGTGAGTCCCCACAGACCCAATACCTTTCAGGAAGGCCCGGATCTAATGGGGTATCTAATTTATTCAGTTTTACCAGAGGCGTTGTTTGGACACCTCCAGTAAAACTAAGTCATTTCTCAGTTTTAAGGCCTGTCTGGATGGGCCAGCAGTGTACATAAACTTGTTTTCATTCACAAAATTGTTTAAAATGCAATTTTCCACCACAATTTCCCCATATGGATGAAGCCTTGGTCTTTAACGTTTGGTCATTGACTTTCCCTAGTAGCTCTGGGAACAGTAGTGCTATGAGGCACTCCTATTAGAAATCCCAAGCTTTGAAACTTGTAATTTTTAGCTGTTGTTGGACTGAAACTTCTATTAGATTTGGCCAAAGTAGGTAGTAACAAAGCATGATCAGACCTGCATGACAGTGACATCAGGAGAGCTCCACATTTCCCTTCCCTGTAATTTTCTTGACAGCTTCAACAAACAAGAGTCCACGGGGCTCTTTGAGGCTAGATATGGCCATTAAACTAGTACTACAAACATTTTGTATAGATATGTTCTAACAGAGTCTAAATGATATGGGAGTACCTTTGTTGTCCTTGGTTTATACACATGCACACAGTTCCCTTCTTCACTTTCTTTCATCCCACTGCCATTCCTGATCAAAAAGTCTTTGTGGTTTTCTGAGCTTCCCAACTGTTTACTAGATTTACAAGTAAACTACATTCTGGCAGTGATGCCTCTCTGATACTATATTCAGCTCAGGACTGAGAACAAAAAGGCCCAACTTTATCTGCCTTTAATAATTATGTCAAGGCAGGATGTCAGCAAAAGAGCTTGGCTGAGAAAATCCAAAGCTGCAAGAATCCCCCCTATTACAGCACAACTATTAAAAATATAAGTATCCCCTACTTTATAGCAGACAGATTACCCTTTTTGTGCCATATTATCCCATCTGTGGGCCCTTCTAGACAGGCACAAAATGCAGGACCTGTCTCACTTTTACCTGAGGTATCCAAACGACACCTCTGGTAAAAAAGAATTAATACTGAGAAAACAGGGTTTTTTCAGTTTGCTATGTATGATGTATTAATTTTTTATTTACCGTATTTTTACCCCACCCTTCTCACACGGAACGGGATTCAGAGTAGCTTTACACACAGGCAACAATTCAATGCCATAAAACATACAATTAAAATAAACATTTACATTAAAACTGAAAATTAAAACATCAAAACATAACACCAACTATTAAAACCACACAATCCACAAGCATAATCCGGAGCAATTCCAACAGTCATTGCACATACTCTGTATTCATTTATTGCACTACAATTATTATCCTAATGCTTAGTCCTTCATTTTCTTTCTGAAGGCCAGGAGGAAGGGGGCCGATCTAATATCACTGGAGAGGGAGGTTCACAGCTAAGGGACCACCACTGAGAAGGCCCTGTCTCTTGTAACCGCCAATCACGCTTGCAAAGAAGATGGAACCAAGAGCAGGGCCTCTCCAGATAATCTTAATCTCCGTGATGGTTCATAGAGGGAGATAGGTTTATTTATTTATTTATTTTATTTGTTCAATTTTATATTCCGCTCCTCCCTGCAGGTAAGCTGGGTCAGAACCATTTAGGGATTTATAAACTATGCCAGCATGTTGAATTGTGCTCGGTAGCAGACTGGCAGCCAGTGGAGCTGACGTAACGGGGGAGGTGGGGTGTACGCTCCCTGTCTGCTGCTCCCTTGAGGAATCTGGTTACTGCCAGTTGGACATTAATTTGACACCTGGAAAGATCCGAACCTTAAGTTAAGGTCTGGATCATTCCAGGTGCTGGGCCTCTAGAGATTGACTCTCGGGACTGTTTCCCCACAGCCATCCCTGTTCTTTGAGCTCTTGGAGCAGGAGGGAGTCCATACCCTCCCCTCTAACCTTCCTTTCCCCCCAAAATAACTTATCAGAGGGGCCTGCCAGTAGCACAGACCCCTCTGCTCATTACTCCGGATGTGCGAAAATGGCATGTCAGGAGGTGAGTGGGCAGGAGGGATTCCCCCCCCCCCCCACAACCTCGTCATTTTTGTGTGTCAGGAGTACTGTGCAGAGGAGTCTGTGCTGTCAGCAGGCTCCTATTTTAGGTGAAATGGAGGGCTGGATGCCATCCCAGCCCAACCTTTGGTTGACCTAGTATGACATCTAGCCACCCCTCAAGGGGAAGCCCAGAGTTTGAGTAGTGGGTAGAGACAGAAACCTAGAAGGAAACGGGATATTTTAACCCATTTCTTCCTGGGTTTCTGACATGTCTGGAAGGGCCCTGTGTAAGACACTGAAATTTGACATGTTGATGATCTCAAATACAAATGTAATTGCATTGTGGAATTGTATTTGCAAACTTCTGCTCTCAGGAAGGTCAGTTACAGCAATGTTTCTCCTTTCATTTGGTAAGTTTGAGGGGCATTAAAACATTTTACAAACTCGCTTTCCCATCTCTCAAGCATCAAAAAAGTTTGAGCCAAATGCTGTTGTTTCTGGTTAACAGTGACATCTTTACAGGCAGCCAAGGACCAAGCAATTTTATAACTTTGGTCTCTATTTGCTTGGTGGAGTCATTTCCTTTCTTTACCATCTAGTAAAATTTGTTGTTCCTGTTTCCAGGTAAGCTCCCTGGGGTTTCTTTACTTCACGCTTGTGGGTATATTTCTAATCCTCACAAGACCCACGGCAGGGGGCAAGCTAAAGAGCTGTTTAAAAGTGCGCAAGAGTGCCTGCCTATATGCATCGAAAGGATAGGGATGGGAAGGGGGAATTGGTGCTTGGGAAGTAAAAACAGCCATTACTTTTGAGATGAAGCAGCCTGTCCCACAGCTGGGGAGAGCATTTGAATACACTCCCCCACCTGCTGAGCAAGCGAACACATTTTCAAACATATTGAACAGGGATTGCAGCATGTAAGTACTGTAGGGGCAAGCACTGAGTTTAAAGCAACGTGATGTAACAAACTGGTGAATTTTATCTGTGCTCCTACTTTAAAGAAAAGAGTGATAGCGAGAGGAATGATTATACTTGTTTATATTCCCCAGCCCAATCTTTGATTAAAACACGTTCACGGGAGCCTCATTTAGCAAAAGATTTGTTACAGAAGCATCAGCAAACAATTAACATGATAAGATCTATCAAAAACCAGGGATAAGCTGAACTCAAATCCTACCAATTCCCAGCATCTCTCTTGCTGCTGAAATGCCTTCAGCTGTTACGTGTTCTTTTTTCTTCTCAGGAGGAAGCTTTAAGAAGGAAATGTCAAAATGACATTATTACTGATCCTCAAACATGGTGTCCTGATATTCAAGGTGTCTATTTAGCTTTGGCACAAACTGGCAAATAACAACAAACATCCATCTTGCCACAAAGCTTAACTGGATACCTCATGGCCAAAACATGTGCCCTAACTTTTCTGTTTCTTTCCCCACTCCCTACTTTTGTGGCTGGAGGTTCTGATGGAGAGTTCTGAAGAACATGCAAATTCTTCTGATATCTTGATTGTGGGTTTTATTCCTAATCCAGCAAGAAACCTTTGTTGTCCAGGCCATGCAATGCAGCAGCTTGAACTGAGGGTCATTTGTGCAAATTCCCCTCAGCTGTGGAACTCCCTCCCCAGTGACGTTAGATCAGCGCCCTCCCTTCTGACCTTCCGTAAGAGAGGGAAAATGTGGCTTTGTGACAAAGCCTTTAAAGAACTTGTGCAATAGGTGGACTTGGATTTATGTGCAATGACCATTTAAATGGCCCAAATTACGCTCATGGATTATGTGTTTAACTCTTCATGTATTGTTTCTTAAATGTTTAAATTGTTTAATTTATTTTAAAATTCTATTTTAATATTTATTTAAGTGTACTGTACATTGGTAGAAAACAGAAGTTCTCTACCTGCCCGCACCACAGGAAGAACACCATCAAATCAGCATAGGCGAATCTGTGCTTAAGTCCATTCAGCAGTTCACCTACCTGGGAAGCATCATCTCTTCAGACGCCAAGACTGATAGTTAGATCACCGATTAGCAAAGGCATAATATAGTGCATTCGGAAGGCTTCACAAAAGAGTCTGGAGCAACAAGCACCTGAGGCAAAGCACCAAAATCAGTGTGTACAGAGCTATCGTACTGTCTATTCTCCTTTTTTTAAAAAAATAGTCTTTATTGCATTTCGTTAAAAACAGTGTTACAGAAAGTATGTAGAAAGAAATGTTCCCATCATTACAGAGAGGTTTCCCTCACATAACCGATAGTCCTCTACATACTAGAAAAAAGGGAAGGTTCAGAGGGGTAAGAAATGGGGGGGGGGGGAGAAGGGGATGGGGGTGTAAAAGCTTGGGGAACAAAGATAGGGGAATGTAGGAAAGTAAAGAATAAAAGGAAGAAAGTAGAAAAGCAGGACATAACCAATGTAAAATTCTTATTGCTCTCATTATTTCCAGTCCATCATTTATGGCATCCGAGGTTTCTAAGATAAAAAAATAGAAGATAAGAGAAAGAAAAAACGGAAAACACCTTATGTTATGTTTACTTCAACTTCATATATATCTATTCTCCTTTATGGGTCTGAAACATGGGTCACCTATCGCCAACACCTACGCCAACACCTACGATTCCTCGAACGCTTTCATCAGCGCTGTCTTCACACAATCCTATATATACACTGGACTGCCTATTTGTGACTAATGTTGCTGTCCTTGAGCAAGCAGGAATCACCAGCGTTGAGGCCATGCTATTGAGAACACAGCTGCGCTGGGCAGGGCTCATCTCTAGGATGGAGGACCACCACCTCCCAAAGATACTAGTCTACGGTGGACTCGTCACGAGTCAGCGCAAGAGAGGCGTCCCCAAAAAGAGATATAAGGACTCCCTGACACAACATCTCAGGCTCGGCCAGATTGATCACCAACAATGGTCCACCCTGGCCTCACATCGGGAGGCATGGAGACGCACTATCCACAAGGCTGCGGCCTCTTTGGAGAAGACACGCCGAAGGGGTCTCGAAGAGAAACGACAACGCAGAAAGAACCGCAACTTGGAAACAACATCACCCAAGGAGACTTTCTGCTGTGCTTTCTGCAACCGAACTTGTCTATCTCAGATTGGGCTTTTTAGTCATCAACGTGCTTGTAAAAAGCGTGGGATGAGTCCTTCCTAAGAATCTTCGTTTGTGAAGTAATGCCGAGAGAGACATTGTGTTTTAGGGCATCAAATAGTTGCCTGTATGTAAAGCCACCTTGAGTCCCCTCCAAAGTGAGAGTACTCAAGGCGGGATAGAAATGTTGTAAATAAATAAATTTGTCTGTGCACCTTATAGTGGGAAAATACAGTGATCCTAGCTGGCATAGCCCATTTGTGTGTGTGGCAGGGAGCAGTAAAAGGGGCATAATTTACAGCAGGAGAGAACAGCAAGTAGATCTCTGGGGTGATTTCCAATCAATTGAAAAGGGTTTCCAACTCATTTTTCTCCCAACAATACCAGGAAATGTGAGTAACTTCTTTATCACTAATCAACCTGCTGAAATGATGGATGGGGCAAGGGCAGGGACCAGGAATTGGTTTATGGGAGAAAGAGAAGTGAGTTCACTTTTAGTATTGAAAACAATTTCTCACTTTCCTATCAGAATAATTTGCAGAGAATCACTAACTTCTTGGAGGATTTAGAAGTGGCCACATTCCTGAATTTGCTCTAGACTGTTTGACAGCTGCAGTGGCATGCAGTGGTTCTTAGTGAATCACTAAAAGACTTTTAAATTTTGGCCTCCAGACACACAGTGCAGGGCCAGCGTGGGCAATATTTTTTCATGGGTTTTGGCCATTTATGGACTATTTTAGACATTCTGTGCCTAGGAGACTGCAAAATATAGGAAACAAAAAATCTGGGCTGTACCAAATGAAATCTGTAGCAGAAGCTGGAACACCTCAAGATGTTCCAAAAGTAAATGTTTTATTGTTTTTAGAAGTCAAGTAATTGTTCAGAAAGTATCTGGTACAGAAATCTATTGAAGCTATATTCTAAATAGTACCTGAAGATTTTTAAATGAATAAAACTACAATTTTTGAGCATTTTTGATCATGCCGTTTCTCCTGCAAGGTCCAAAACATATGAAAATTACTACCAGCCTAGGAGGTGTTTGGAGGTCACAAATGGGATTGTTTTCACCAACTACTCCCTAATGTCAAGGTATGTATATTTCCCCCAAACTTCTCCGGTATTTTATGTTCATCATGGGAGTTCGGTATGCCAGGTTTTGATCAATTCCATGATTGTTGGATTTCAGAATGCTCTTTAATGACAGGAGATTTATATCTCCAAGCAACTGCAACTCCCAAATGTCAGTGTCTATTTTCCCCATACCTCTGCCGTATTTTCTTTTGGTCATGGCAATTCTGTATGCCAAGGTTGGTTCAATTGCATCGTTGTTGGAGTTCAGAATGCTCTTTAATGGCATGGGAACTATACATCCAAGTAACTACAACTCCCAGATGTCAAGGTCTATTTTCCTCAAATGTCTCCAGTATTTTCTGTTGGCCATGGGAGTCCTGTATGCCAAGTTTAATTCAATTCAATTGTTGGTGAAGTTCAGAATGCTCTTTGATGGCAGGTGAACTATACATCCAAGCAACTGCAACTCCCAAATGTCGGGGTCTATTTTCCCCAAACTCCACCATTGTTCAAATTTGGGGATAAGTATTCATTCCACGTTTGGTCCAGATCCATAGTTGTTTGGGTTCACAATGCTCTCCAAATGTAGGTGAACTACATCTCCCCTAAGTCACTGTCAATTCCTCCCAAACCAGTATTTTTTATTTGACATGGGAGTTCTGTGTGGAGGTCTGAGTGGTCTGTGGAAGTCAGAGCTGAATCGGTTGAAGGTACTGCAAATCCCATCAGCTGTTTTCCATATTCCCCCAAACATATTTTTTCTGATTAATCATGATGCTTTAATTACGTTGAATTTGTAACAATGAAAACACATCCTGCATATTAGATATTTACATTGCGATTCGTAACAGTAGCAAAATTACAGTTATAAAGGAGCAACAAAAATAATTCTATGGTTGGGGGTCACCAGAACATGGGGAACCATATTTATGGGTCACAGTGTTAGAAAGGTTGAGAACCACTGCTTTAAAGTGATGTCTGATAAGGACCAATGACTTCTGCCCATGCCTTCTATTAACTGGAAGTAATAGTGTCTCACAGCCAGTGGCAGGCAACTCTGTTACTCAGAATTACATGGTCCACAGGGCTAGATGGGTAAGAATTCAGACGTTGTTATAGTTGTTCTGTTTGTTGCTAAAATATTCCTAGTGGTGGTGGTAAGACTGACAGGAGCATAACCTTGAACATTAGTAAACATTAATTATTTATTTTATTTTATTTTATTGGTCTTGACTCATCTGACAATCTGAATGTTTTTTAAAAAATAGATATTCCTAGGACCTCATCAGACAGGGCTTTTTTCTTGTCCTAGGATGCTGCTGAGACACAGCCAGGATGGAGCCCCCAAGAGCCCATCACATGACACAGGGCTACTTCCTGCAGGTCCTGGCTGCATCTCTGCAGCATGTTGAGAGGCTGCCCTGAGAACATGAGTGATGTTCTCACAGACTAAGCCAGGGACAGAGTGGGATGATTCTTCAGTATTTCAAATCAGTTTCCTCCATACATCCCTGTAGTTACCAGGAATTAAACCTGGATTGTTTTTCGGATGCAGTGTATATTCTCTTTTCCACTGAGTGATGACTCCCCTTTATACACCATACAACATAGTCTTGACAAGCTTGTCCATGATTCACTTGTGGACTGTATAATATAATTTTGATTATATGGAACTTTTGTAGTCTTGCACCCATCTCGGAGGGGCTGTTTTATATTAGTAAAATAGCATGGGAGTGGGAGACAATGAAATATGAATTCTGCTGCAATTGAATTTTGGAGACCTACAACCTTCCTTTTAGGGTGGTTCAGCTACAAATCTCCACAGTGTGTAGTTTGAGCCATCGTCACAAACATAATTTCAGTTTAATAAATCTCCCTCCCTCATAGCAGAATACTTAAAGCATATTTAAAATTCTCGATTTTCTCCCAGCTATATGTCTGTGTATTTGTGCCTGTACTTGTGTATCTCCTTGAGGCTCAAGGAGCAATGTGATTGCAGACAGTAGAGAAAATATGTACATGAAGCTGGAAGTTTGTGTGAAATAGAAGGCGGTATGAAAATACAAGCCACTCTGATCCTGTGGGACAGGGCAAAATATAAATTGAAATAAATAAATAACATGCATCCCTTCTAAGCATAGTTCACATCTGCTGTGGTTAAAATACTCCTACGGAATACTGATGGACTGAAACCGCAAGTCAGACGCTGGTTGAAGAAGGACCCCTTGTGGTTATTTGGAAGGGAGCTGAACGAATGCATGCTAGGAAGCAGATTCTGTTCTATTCAGATCAATTTTTGAAGGTCAATTTTTCAGAGGAGTAACAGGAAAACTTCATTGTCCATTACTAATTTGAAGGTTATATTGGAGAGGACTAATAGCATAATGTATGGTAACTAAGGCATAAGCCCCTAATTCTTATAGAATTACCACCTCAAATTGTATATGTGTAATAAGACTATAGATTGATAAAGTTTCGCTGTATTGTAATTGCTTCATGTTGCTCCCCTGTATGAAATGTTAAGAGAAGGGGCTCACCGTTTTATTCAGATCTATTTAATGCATACTTAATTAATTGCAATTTGGGTGATCTCTCATCAAGAGTGGTGTGGGAGTCTTAGGCAGGGAAAGGCAGGAAGACTATTTGTATGTGGAGCAAGACATGCACAAGCTCATGAAAGTTAAACTGTATTATCTGACCAGAGCTGATTAATATCCTATAACATGTTCCAGATATCGATAAAGCCATCCATATTGTCCAAAAGCTGAAGTCTTATTTGCTAACAACTGAAATATAGGAAGATACATTATCTTCTACAAGTGATAATAAATCAAAAGATGGATCTAAATAATAAGACCTTGAAGTGCTCCCATCCAGTCCCAGGCTTTATGTTATCTCATGCTAATACCTCCCAGAAGACTAGGAGTACATTTTGATGAGATTGCTGAGACAACAGGTTTTTTTATTTTTACAATAATGCCAAGCAACTTCCGCTGTTACAGCCTCTGAATAATCAAGTGTTTTTCTGGTGCCCCCAAAATGCCGTCTATCATCACATGACATAGAAGGCCACCTTGGCACCAGCTTGGGTGCTATAGAGGATCTTATTACTGAGCCCAATGAATTAAAACCATCAGCAAACTGTCACACTACAAGCATAGTTTCTTGCATGCAATTAATGAACTATCCATCACGTTCAATGTAGTATCTTGATGCATGCCAGTCCATCTTGATGCATGTCAGTGCTGACTTGCTGGTTGGAATGAATGCACATATCCAACTCTTCTACTCTCTGTCCTAATGAAATTATACCAGCATGCTCAGAAAAACAGGGTTGAGCAGTGTTTGTTCCATGCTATTAGTGAGACATGTATTTTCCCTGGTTCTTCAGACTGTATTATATATTTATCTTCCTTTTTTCACAGCATTTTCTCTTCTATGGTTAAAGCCAAGCTTTCCCTTCTTGTGTGTGCTCTATCCCCCTTTCCTTCTCTCCCCATCTTACTTTCCTACACACGAACAGTTCATAAACACTACCTTGAAGTGTTTCCCCCCCTTCCTTCTGGATTTTGTATGTATACATAAACTATACATTCAGAGGTATGCTAGCTGACTTTACATTTCAGACCTGTTCATTTCTTTGTAACGCTAGGAAAAGAAAAAGGACATAAAAGAGGAGAAAGCAGACTGTTATTTAGTCTACTTCCTTTTCATTAAAACTTCATCACCCCCTGTCTTGGTTTTAACAGCCTCTAGGAACCATACTCCTGAGACTGAATTGTTGGCATTTCTTAGGAACCATTAGATTTACACCTGCCAGCTCTGTTTCTTGAAAATCAAGATGTTCTGCTTGGGAAATTTAAGGACCTCAACTGTTTGCAAGAGACTGCAAGAGATTTAGATAATACTGGTTCCTATGCTTCCACATGAGATCCCATATTCCTGTAGGGATCAGACATTGTACTCTTACATATATTACTGACTTGGCATGTGCAAATCACAATCACTTAAACCAATTCTGAAGGTTCTCGGAGAGCATATCCATAACAAGCATTCACATATTGTGATGCTGGTAGTCTGAGACAGTGCTTTTCAACCTTTTTTGAGCTGCGGCACATTTTTTACATTTACAAAATCCTGGGGCACACCACCAACCAAAATGACACAAAATGACACTCAAACACAGTAATACATATAGTTCATATGTTTTTTAATGTATTTATACACTCAGTGTCAGGGCCGTAGCCAGGATTTTGATTCGGGGGGGGGGGGGGCTGAGTATGGTTCGGAGGGGCTGAGACTGGGTGGAAGAGGGTCTACCCTAGCAAATTTTTTGTATTGTTATCCCAATAATCCCATTAATGTGGGATATAATGATCATGGTGATCAGATCATGATATGAATAAACATAACAGTTTAAATAATGCACCAGTAAGGCCTTCTCGCGGACCACCCTGAGAATTTCGGGGGGTTGAAGCCCCTTAGCCCCCCGGCTACATGCCTGCTCAGTGTGAAACCTGGGCCTGTTTCGATGAACACAACATAGATATCCTGGCAGGAATGGCAGAAAGACACAAACTTCCCACACAGAACTCGCATAACCAAGAGAAAATACTATAAGAGTTTGGTGGGCATTGACCTTGAGTTTTGGAGTTGTAGTTCACCTATATCCAGAGAGCACTGTGGACTCAAACAATGTTGGATCAGGACCAAACTTGGCACGAATACTCAATATGCCCAAATGTGAACACAGATGGAGTTTGGGGAAAATAGACCCTGACATTTGGGAGTTACAGTTTCTGGGATTTATAGTTAACACACAATCAAAGAGCATCCTGAACTCTTGCAACAATGGAATTGAACCAAACTTGGCATATTGAACTCTCATTAGTAACAGAAAGTACTAAAAGGGTTTGCTTGGGAATTGACCTTGAGTTTGGAAGTTGTAGTTCACCTACACCCAGAGAGCACTGTGGACTCAAACAATGTTATGTTATGTTGTTGTTTGTTTTCTATCCAGAATCACAATGTTGGAAGGAGGCTCACCACTTCAAGGTCCCTAAAAAAGGCATGGGAAAACTTTGGCCCTCTGGATGCTTTGGAATCCAACTCCCACCATTCCTAACAGCCTGAGGCCCTTTCCTGCTTAAGTGGCTGAGGGGGGGGGGGAGAAAAAAGAGCCTGAAGCTGCTAGGAATGGTGGGAGTTGGAGCCCAAAACACCTGGAATGTCCAAGTTTGCCCATGCCAGCTTTCGACAGAGACCTCTTCCACCCCCTTCCCCTTTGCACCCTTTCTTCCCCCTCCTACCGAACACTTACTTCTTCTTCTACACTGCCACTTCTGCCGCCATTTTGATCCGAGGGGCAGCGTGTTCAGGAGGGAGTTCAGGGAGGAAGACGTGACCCGTGCGGGCGCTACTGCGCTGACTCGCCCCAGAGCAAAGCGAGGCAAGGCGAGCAGAGCGAGGCTGGGAAGAAGGGAGCCCGAGTGGAGAAGAAAAAGTGTTCGGCAGGAGGGGGAAGAAAGGGTATTGGAGGTTCCAATTTCCCACGGCACACCTGATGATCGCTCACGGCACACTAGTGTGCCACGGCACACTGGTTGGGAAACACTGCCTTAGATTACAGTTCATTCTTCTTTTTCCTTTAACAATCAGAGCACAGAATAAGGCTGCTTAACAGAAGGGTGGGGAAAATATGACCCTTCAGATGTTGGATTGCTCTTTCCTAATCAGCTTGACCATTTGTGAGGGGAGATGGGAGTAGAAGGTCAACATATCTGCTGTGGCACAGTTTTCCTACCACCATCATCATCATTTATCAAAAAATGTTTATTTCCAATACCTTAGTCACATCCAGACTAGATTATTGCAATGCACTCTACATGGGGTTGCCTTTGAAGATGCGTCAGAAGCTGCATTTGGAACAAACATCGGCAGCCAGGCTACAAACTGGTGCCAGCTATAGGGAGAACACAATGCCCCTACTAAAGGAGCTCCATTGACCGCCGATATGTTTCTGGTCTCAATTCAAAGTGCTGTTATCACCTATAAAGCCCTAAACAGCTCGGGTCCTGCCTATTTTCATGACCGCATGCCCCGCTATGAACTGGTGCAGGCTCTAAGATCTGCCAGGGCAGCCCTCCTCACGGTCCCACCACCGTCACAAGCATGGCTGCTGGGGTTGAGAGGGCCTTCCCGTTGGTGCCCCTCTTGCTTTGGAACGCCATCCCAAGGTAGATTAGACAGGCCCCCACACTGTCCTCCTTTTGTAGTGACTCGAAGACGTGGCTCTTCAAACAAGCCTTTGAGAATGTTTAGTCTCTAGTTGTCTTGCGTAGTAATCACACATCCTTGCACTTTATCCCATGCCCTCTCTCCATTACGGCAGCTTGCACTTATTTTATTCCTATTGTTTACAGCCTAGCAGGGCCGTAGCCAGGATTTTGATTGGGGGCTGAGTTTGGTTCGGGGGGCCTGAGACTGGGTGGAAGAGGGTCAGCAAACCTTTGTATTGTTATCCCAATAACCCCATGAATGTGGGATATAATGAGCATGGTGATCAGATCATGATATGAATAAACATAACAGTTTAAATAATGTACCAGTAAGGCCTTTTTGCGGACCACCCTGAAAATTTGGGGGGCTGAAGCCCCCTTAGCCCCGGCTACATGCCTGCAGCTAGTCATGTTTACAGCAACTTACTGCCACGGGTAGAGGACGCAGTTTGATTGAGTTTGAGTTTTTTTATATGTTCATGTATTTTATTTTATTGTATTTTATATTGTACTTCATTTTTATGTTTCATTTTTAAGCACTTTGTGCCATCTGTAAGCCACCCTGAATCCTTTCGGGGAGATGGTGGCAAGATATAAAAATAAAGTTGTATTATTATTATTATTATTATTATAAAGGTACCAGATCCTAGTGGATCTTAGAATCTCAGCAGGGCCAGCTCTGGTTGTTACTTGGTTGGAAGACCATGAAGAAATACCAGGTGCTGTGGGCAATATATTAGAGGACGAAACTAGCAAGCTCACCTCTAAGTATTCCCAATGAAATGCATGGGATTGCCATAAATCAACAGACAACCCAATGGCACATGGACGCACACACATGTTCTCATGAAATGTACTCTGGGTTTGGGTGTACACTTACATGCCACCAAAACATATATCCAACACCATAAAATAAGCACAAAAGGACACAGATGTGCATAGCATTTGCTCGTTCTGTTGTACATATATTTGGAAATAATGTAAAACTCTAACACATCTCACCATAATAGAGATGTCAATGGGGTTTTTTAACTACTAGAAATGTATATTGATAGTAATAAATAAACACCAGAAATCTAATTTCCTGAAAATTGTATTACTATTGGCCACAATGACAAGGCTTTCATTTTTATGCTGTGCAGTCCATCAACAACTAATGGCAAGAAGGACTACAATTATTTCAGTCAGACATATCTAGTCATTATGTCTAGGTATTAGATATAATAGAATCATGCATTTGATTGCTCCCATTTTTTCAGTAGCTGGTCCTCTCTTATTTTGAATTAAAGGGAGACAATGCCCATGATGTATGTTTGAGACTTTATATAAAATACAGTACTTCATCAAAATGAGCTGTTACATTTATTTCCTCCATTTGAGGGCGGAGAATAAAGACTGAAGATGAAGAAGAATACAGTTCTCAGGAAAGACTGAACAACTTCTTGAAGAGGAGCATGGTTCCCATATCAACCGCATAAGACGTGTTCTTTTAAAAACTGGCAATCTATTTCCCAAGAGACACATAGCAAGAAGGAATATACTTCGTACATTAGTACTTCAAGGTCTTATGGAGTTTCTTACTGAAAGCAGTACAGAACACAAAGGGAATATGATACTTAACATGTTCTCCTGTCTATCATTGCTTGACCGATAGCATCAGAATGCCAACACAATCACTTTAACACATCAGGCCACACAAAGTACATAATTGTGAAAGAGAGAGATGCACTTTAGATAACAGATCCAAAAGACCTTTATTCTTATACCACTTAACTGAAGGACCAATTCAGTTATGGTTTCAACAGTGCAAAAGAGATCTCATTGTTTGGTCAGGATAAATCAGTCACTAGTGCAAAGAACTAGGGTGCTTAGTCTATTCCAGTGGCCCCCAAATTTTGGTCCCAGGATGCTACTCAATTTCAAGAGGTCTCATCCAGCATGGCCAAAATTCTGAAAGAAGATATCCAACAACATCTGCAAACTAAAGCACAGGAACCATGTTTTAAGACAATTGAAAGAGCCCTGTGGAACAAACCAAAGGTCTGTGTAGTGCTTAATCCTATTTCCCATTGGGAAACAGATGCATGAATAAATAATATCCATCTCTTCCTGTTTCCAAATGAATTGTATTCAGAATTTTTTTTTAAATCTAAATTAAAGGTAAGTTTGTTGAAGTCCTCAGCAGGAGTGTGGGGGAGGGGGTTGGTTCTGATCCAGGATGGAACAAACATCATGTCCCACAGAAGGCTTTGAGTCAGGACTAAGCTGCTCCATTTGCTCCAGATAGATCCCATGGGGTAAAACTGCAGTTCAAAGCACTGACTGCAGCATGAAGGAAGGGGAGATGAGAATAGAAGGGAGCCTCCATCCCTGCTATATGAATGATACAGCCAGCCCTCCACACTTCAGATTTAACTTTTGCAGATATGATTATTCGTGGATTTGATCAATATGATATCTCTAGTGATCTCTTGCTCCTCCAGTGTGACCACAAGCTCAGGCCAAAGTACTTAGAAATTCCTACAGTGATGTTTTCTTGTGTTTAAAAACTAGGGGCTTTTCCTCACTTTGGGGTCCTGCACATAAGGCGAATCTACTGTGTTTTCTTTTTATTCATTTTTAAAAACAGCCAAATAATCAAGAAAGCCCATGGAGGAACAATTAGAAAATATATTACAACAAATATATGTATTTTATTTATTTTTTAATTTCATGTTAAAAGCATTGCATAAATAAGTATAAAACTGACAAAAATAGAGGGAACACAAGCAGGTAAATAATTTTTGACCAAAAATGGGCAACAGCAACCACATTGTCTGTAGCTTTAAACAATTCTCCCTTTGTGCAAGAGGCAGGGCATTGTGGACAAGCATACATATGTGAAGTTGTTTGTTCTGCTCCACAGTCGCACAAGATGGAGAATTCTTCTAGGTAGTGCCATTTTGCCAGGTTGTCTTTTGATCTGCTCACTCCGCTTCTGAGTCAGTTCAGGAACTCAAAGTTGCCCATTCTTGGTTTGTCCCTAGAGGCAGATCCACATGGGGGGCCATCCAATTTGGATTTCTTGGTTTAGCTGCCCAGAGGGATACTCTTGGTGTTACTGGAGGAACATTAAGAGGAGTGGTAGTTCTCATTAAGCTTTCCCTTGATTTGAGTCTACTGGGAGGAGGCGGATAGCCATGTTCAACCTTATTTCTCTTACAGTTAGAAACAACTTCCCATTGCACATTGGGGGCAATGCCAGCAAGCTTGTAGAATTTATCAATAGGTGTAGATATAAGACATCCTGTGATTATTTTGCATGCTTCATTCAGTGCTATGTTCACCTGCTTCTCATGAACAGACTTGTGCCAAACAGGGCAGGCATACTCAGCAATTGAGTAGGACGAGGACAAGCCTGATGTTCTTATTAAGTTTGGGTCTGCACCCCATGCACTGCCAGTAAGTTTCTTCAGGATGTTATTGCATGCAGCTACTTTGTGCTTGGTGTTCATACAGTGTTTCCCTAAATACTAGTGTTCAATCTAAGTTGACACTGTGATATTTAGGATGGAAATAAGTAGTAGTATAAAACTGACAGAGCTAAATTGTATATCTTGGCTTTTCTTCACGAATGAAGATTCAGGAAGGACTCATCCCATGCTTTCTACAAGCGCGTTGATTCGGAGATTGATGTGTCCTTCGAGCCTGTGCAATGGATTTTTCTGATGGAGCGCAGTGTGCATAGAACTGGCTTCACCCTTTAAACCAAAGGTTCGTCTGCCGGGACCTAGCAAGCTGGGACTGTGGCAGCGAGGTCCTCAGGTCGTAGTTTTGGTTCGAGTTTCCTTCTCTAGATGGTTGACCTTACAGGGTTAAACAAGCCCCATCTGCCCGGGTTTGAAAGCAGAGTTTTCCTTCTCCTAGGATGGTTGCCAAAAGGCTAGAGAGCCCATCCTACCCTTTGACGCTCTTTGACAGACCCTTTGGTTGTGACCTGTCTGGCATGGGAGGCCCTACCAGTGGCTATTATGCTACGGCCAGCTTAGCTCACAAATCCATTAAGGTACGCAAGCCTGTCCCCCACAGCAAGGGGGCGCCAACGGAGAGGATATATAACGGAGTATTATATACAATGGAGAGCGTATATTTACACTATGTGAATGATGTGGTGGGGTGGGAGGAGTATAGATCTGAGAATAGATTGGGATTTTTTTTCCAAAAAAATAAAAAACCATCCAAGACTCTCTGAAGAACCTTAAAGTATAAACAGAACTTTGCAAAACTACAATGCCAGAACAATATAAAGGTGTCCATTACAATTCCAACTGCTGCATATATTGGTAAATCAATAGTTGAATAATGTTAGGAACCCTTTGTCTGAAACACCCTTTAATCTGGATCCAACCCATTAACCTGTGTTTCAGAGTAGCAAATTTACTTTTGCTTTCAGGCGTCCACGTGAAGCTACTCTCCTGATGTTCCCTGCCATCATACAGTGTTGTTTGGAAGAAGTTCTCTTCGAGCTAAAACTTGGTAAACACAGGAAATGAAATTCTTATCTCAATGTCTGGGGAAGTTAAGTAAGTGAAGCTGATGGCACTTGAAATGAGTTAAAACAGACCCTGGAGAAATGAATCATTGATACCAGTCCCTAAATATTAATAAGATACAAGAAGAGAGGGTACTTCATTCAACTTTGCACTTAGCCCAAATGTTCAAACTGGAGGAGAAACACTCTTGCCTGCTGGATGAACTATTCAAAGCCAATCAAGAGGCAGTTCTCTGCAATGAAGAAATTGGGATCTTTCCAAATGTAATGTAGATTATTTATTCAAATCTGAAAGGCAGAAGCAGTGCTTTAAGCTTAGCGAGGTTTCAGTATCAAAATTTCAGTTCAGAATGGACTCCCGATCCCTTGGGGACAGCTGAAAGGCCTTACATGAGGAAGGGCCAAAAGAAATCCAAAATAACTGCAAAATAGCTTAAGCATCTTAGACCTGCTTTTGACATTCATATCACTATCAGATTGAATTTGTCACAAATTCAATTTCCATGGTATATGTTATCTGATTATTTGATTCATACCCCACTTTTGTTTGTTTGGTTGCATACTGCAAGTCACTTTTGTTGTGAGAGAATCAGCCGTCAAAAGAGATGTTGCTCAGGGGAAGCGCAAATGTGTTACTATCCTGATGGGAGGCTTCTCTCATCTTCTAGAACCTCAGTCAGTGGCTGATAGTGGATGAGAAACTCCCTTCTGGGCACACACAACACTGGGCAATTTGGAAGGTGCTGAACAGAATGTGCTCTAAGACCACGAGATGCAAAGCCAATCTTAAGAAATAGGGCTATAAAGTGGAGTCTGCAACATGCAAGTGTGGAGAAGAGTAAACCACTGACCACTTACTACAATGCAGACTGAGTCCTGCCACATGCACTGTAGAGGACCTCCTTACAACACCAGAGGCATTCGAAGTGGCCAGCTTCTGGTCAAAGGAAATTTAGCATAATGTCAAGTTTTTAACTTTGTGGGTTTTTTAATACATTATAATTGTATTCTCAATTTGCCTCTGACATGATAAATAAATAAAAACTTTTCTACCAAAATCGCTCATGCCAATGATGCTGTTTTCCTGCCTACTTTTTCTGATAAGGTGGACCTGCTGTTGTCCTCTGACCATGTTACTTGGCCTGGAGCTGTGTTTGTCACATCATTGTTCTTTTTGATTAGAGATTTTGAAAACAGCAAGGAGACAATAAGGAAGATTTAAAGTTTTAAAGGGATTGTGTCTATCTCAAAGATTATGATGTGAATTCATGAAACCAATAAAAGGATTTTGCACAAAATCATAACTCAAGAAAAGGAGAGAGAGAATGGCGAGATGTGTTATTTCATATTTGCATCTAATGTACACTTGAACAGAACTTTTATTTTCTACATTGATTATATAAATGGAAAACAGATAACATCAAAAGTGTCATTATTAAGGAATATCCCATGGGCTTTGATGAGAAGGATATCTTTTCCTACTACTGCTTTTAATGGCAATCAGAAAGAAACTTTGGGCAAAAGTTCTCCTCCCCCTGCATTTATCTATCAGAAAACATGGATAAAGAAAAGCAGTGACGAAAAACTTCCAGATGGTTCCAGAATGCTCTTCTGTACCTGAGTGATGCATTTATTACAATTGTAAGCAGACACGCCAATATTCATTTGGATCAACCTCACCATAGACAGATTGTTGTTGTTTATTCATTCAGTCGCTTCCAACTCTTCGTGACCTCATGGACTAGCTCACGCCAGAGCTCCCTGTCATAACCCCCAGCTTCTTCAGAGTCAAGCCAGTCACTTCAAGGATACCATCCATCCATCTTGCCCTTAGTCGGCCCCTCTTCCTTTTTCCTTCCTTTCCCCCCAGCATCATTGTCTTCTCTAAACTTTCCTGTCTTCTCATTATGTGGCCAAAGTACTTCATCTTTGCCTCTAATTTCCTTCCCTCCAGTGAGCAGTCGGGCTTTATTTCATGAAGTATGGACTGGTTGGATCTCGCGGTCCAAGGCATTCTCAGAATTTTCCTACAACACCACAGTTCAAAAGCATCTATCTTCCTTCGCTCAGCCTTCCTTATGTCCCAGCTCTCACATCCGTAAGTTACTATGGAGAATACCATTGCTTTAACTATGCGGATCTTCATTGCCAGTGTGATGTCTCTACTCTTCACTGTTTTATCGAGATTGGTCGTTGCTCTCCTCCCAAGAAGTAAACATCTTCTTTGCCTCTAATTTCCTTCCCTCCAGTGAGCAGTCGGGCTTTATTTCATGAAGTATGGACTGGTTGGATCTCGCGGTCCAAGGCATTCTCAGAATTTTCCTACAACACCACAGTTCAAAAGCATCTATCTTCCTTCGCTCAGCCTTCCTTATGTCCCAGCTCTCACATCCGTAAGTTACTATGGAGAATACCATTGCTTTAACTATGCGGATCTTCATTGCCAGTGTGATGTCTCTACTCTTCACTGTTTTATCGAGATTGGTCGTTGCTCTCCTCCCAAGAAGTAAACATCTTCTGATTTCCTGGCTGCAGTCTGCATCTGCAGTAATCTTCGAACCTAGAAATACAAAGTCTGTCACTGCCTCCATGTTTTCTACCTCTATTTGCCAGTTATCAATCGGTTTGGTTGCCAAAATCTTGTTTTTTTTATGTTTAACTGCAACCCAGCTTTTGCACTTTATTTCACCTTGGTTAGAAGACAGATTGAGGCAAATTTAAATGGCATATTTTGATGGTCATGAAAGAGGTTGGCTGTTTAATGGGTTGTTGTGCTTTTGTTGATGGGAATGGGAGAATTACTTCTGGAATGTTCTTCCTTCAATGCCAAAATATCTTGGCTGGCTCTGATATCTCTGCATCTTAGGATGAGAGTGCCATTTTCTGTTCTGTGGTATATTAATACTTTCATAATGATTGCTAGTCACAATAAATGGGCAAATGGAACTTTTCCCCTTGCAGAGCTTCCCTCCACCCCAATTATATCAGTATACATCAGCTGCAACAATCCAAATTTGGAAAACTTTTAATGAGAGAAACAAAGAAATTCCCAAAGGACACGAAATGGTGAAGAGATAGGCTCTCGTTTTAATTATTGTATTAAAATTCTTCCAAGCTAGTACACACCACTAGAAAGGCAAGTTAATTAGAATGCCAGCACAATTCCTCTCATACTCTGTGAAGGTTTCTTCTTACAACTGTTAGACCCAGAAGTCTCTCCAAAGTGTATTTACAAGGCTCTTTATACAAAGCTACTTTCCTCCCAGAAAAGTGAATGGGTTTCACTGATTCTGAGGTGCAACGGGAAGGAGTCGCAACTTGCAACACCAGAGGTGGAAAGAAAACCTGCTTCACTTCATATTTGGATGGAAGGAAGCCACAACACTTCTTAAATGGAAGTGACTCACTCTCACTTCTGGAAGAAAGAAGCAAATGTTGAGCATCACGTCTCTAAAATTTCAAAATTTAAAATCATCCACATGGGTGGCTGAGATAGTGATACCTCTGCATTCTGGCGGTTCAATGTACACCAATTGTATTTCTTGCACAAAATTGTTTAAGATATTGTATAAGATTGACTTCTGGCTACAAAGTGTATATGAAGCATAAATGAATTTCATGTTTAGACTTGGGTACATATATACACAGGTATTCCAAAATCCGAGGGGGGGGGGTGGAAATATCAAATACCTCTGGTCCCATAAAGGATATTCAACCTGTATATGGAAACATACATTATATATACAAATGCTCTCCTAAGCAGGTACAGGTTGGAATGCAAGTTTGGTAGCTGACATCAACTCAGTTCTTAAGATTGCTTCATATTTAAGCTAAGGGTGCTTTCAGGTACATTTCTATCAGTGCCACAGATTAAGAGACAATTCAGTTAAATCATCTTTCCATTCTTAACTAATGTCCTGTGGTTATTTATATATATAGAGAGAGAGAGAGAGAGAGAGAGAGAGAGAGAGAGAGAGAGAGCGCCTGGGGATCCGTCCCTGCCCGGGTTATTTGAGAAAGGCATTGTGTGCCAAGGTTGGTCCTTATCAGTTGTTTATTTGGCTCACAGTGGTCTCAGGAAGGGACTGAAGGTACTTCAAGTCCCATCATCCGTGGTCCATCCTCCTCGATACTGCACCAGGATGTAGAATGAGTCATGGGGGCTCTGTGTGCCAAGTTTGGTCTTGATAAGTCATTAGATGAGGTTGGCAGCAGTCTTGTGAAGTGAGTGGAGGTACTTCAAGTCCCATCATCCATGGTCCTCCCTACTCCAAACTGCAGTAGAATGAAGCATGGGTCATAGGGGCTCTGTGTGCCAATGTTGGTTACTGTTAATTCAGGCCATACACAATGTCCCATTAGCTGAGGCCTAGTCAGGAAAATCAAGTTAATGAAGCCTGTCAATTTTGGGCCTGGTCTGTGATTTATAGGGGCTACAGTGTTGTTTGGGGAGTGAATCAGGTGAAGGTACTGCAAATCCCATCATTCATAGCCCATCCTGCCCTAAACCACACCAGGTTGTGAAGTGGGCCATTGGACTTCTGTGTGCCAAGTGTGGTCCTGATCTGTCATTGCTGTGGGCCGCAGTGACTGACTGCCTGAGGCTTTTCCTTTTCCCCTCTGTGTCACCTTAGAATGTTGGTATGTAGAAAATGCCAAACAGTAACTTATGCAAATTCTACCTCAGTGGGAGCCAATCAGAAAGCACAAAGTGTTTTGGCCTTAAACTCCCACCATGCCTGACTGCCTCCGTCCTTTTCCTTACCCCCCTCTGCCACGTTAGAGTGTCGGAATGTTGGTGGTGCTAGCCAATCAGTCTGTTATGCAAATTATCCCACAGTGGCAACCAATCATGTTGTCGGAATGTAGAGGCTGGGAGCCAATCAGAATGCTGCCATATACATACATACAAACATTCTCTTTTATTAGATAGATAGATAGATAGATAGATAGATAGATAGATAGATAGATATTGGTGGGAAAGTACCTCTCCAAATGTATCTTCCTTTATGAGCCAGTTTGAGCGTTTAGATCTGCTGGGGAGGCCCTGCTCTCAATCCCACCCCCTTTGCAAGCATGACTGGTGAGGACAAGAGATAGAGCCTTCCCGCCCCCCCTCCCTTCCCACATACCCATCCCCTCCCTACCTACCGATTTTTCCTCTTTGGGCTGCGTGTGCCCATTGATACTGATGCGTCTCTATATGTTGACTTTTGTATGTTGAATTTTTCAATAAAGCCTTTTAAAAAAAGAGATAGAGCCTTCTCAGTGGTGGCCCCCCAGTGACATCAGGCTGCCCCCCTCCCTCCCGGTCTTCAGGGAAAAGTTAAAGACCTGGCTTTGGACACAGGCGTTTGGGGAGTAGGGTAATATGGAATCTGACTTGAATGTAGCAGCACGAACAACAATTATGGAACTTGCTACTGTGTTTTTAATCTGTTTTATTGTATTTATGTTTTAACTGTTTTATTGCTTGATTTGTTGTATTTCTTTAGAATTACTGTACTTTCTCAGAAAATTCCAAGAAAACACAGAGTCATGTCACAATAAAAGCACAATCTGGAAGTAGGTGCTTCATTCCCTGGTGAAAACTTTGTGTCTTCAACTCAACTCTAACTTATGGCAACCCTTTCCTAGGGCTTTGTTAGCAAGATTTCTGCAGATAAGCTTTTGCATTGCCTTCTTCTGAGGAAATGCGCCTTGTCAAAGGCCCCTCAGGCCTCTTCTACACTGTCCCTATATCCCAGGATCCGATCCCAGGTTATATATGAGTCTCCATTGCCATATAATCTGGGATGAACAGATAATCTTGGATCAGATCATGGGAAATAAATATATAGTTTTTATTGTTTTTATATGTATTATTATGTGATTTAAATGCTTTTAACCTATGTATTTATATGTCATCTAACTGTTGCCGATTTGTATGCCACCCTGAGTTGCCTTCAGGCTGAAATGGGCAGGATAAAAGTGACATAAATAAATAAATAAATAAATAAATAAATAAATAAATGGACAATGTAGAAAAAGGCACAGTGTATTTCCAGGACTAAACAGGGATATGAATCCTAGTCCTTCAGAGGCTTTCTCTTACACTCAAACAACTTCACTATGCCAGCAAAAGGGTGAAGAAAGGCCTTTCATATCTCCAAACCCATTGTACATTCTTCTTCCAGTTTCTTGCCTGTAAACAAAAATGAAATTAATACTTATGTAAACTAGCATGGCAAAGCTACCACCCTTCTCCACTAGGCTTAGGCAAAAATAAACTGCTTCAGCCTCTCCTAGCTTGTGACTTCTCAATGAAATCTGTCACCTTGACCACACTATAATGTTGCTTGGCCCAGTTTTCATCCGTGAAATGTCAGTATAGCACCATGATTCCACTTTAAATATTTTATTTATTTATTTTATTTATGTTCGCTCTTATATTCCGCTCCTCCCAGCAGGCTCGGGGCGGATCACAACACAAATACATGGGCGGCGGTTGAAAAACATATCAACAAGCGGCCCTACAATCGGTAAAACATAAAAAACATAAAAGCCACATTTAAAACCAGTTACATAGTCATACATCGGTGAGGAGGTATGCAGCATGGTAATTGTCGGTGCGCCTAATTGAAGGCCAGTCCAAAGAGTATTCATATCATGGCTGAATACTAAGCTTTATCATTTGGTGAGGCGCCTCAGCAATTTGGCTGAGAACGGGAAATGCCTCATGACACCAAAAATATCAGATTGTCTAAGATGGAATCATTAAAGCCATTGTGTTCTAACTGTGTGGCATGAAAGAAACCCAAAGAAAACAGCTTCCCATGTTCATAGGGCAAAAGGGAATGAGGCTTTGGGGATGCTCGGTCCCCTGGACAGAGATTTTCCCGTTTATCAGAACATTCTAAGTTGGAGAGTCAGCAAAGGTGAACCCTGAGGTCCAGAGTTGTTATTGCAGCCTCCAACAACTCCAAACCATGTATTTTCTGCCCAAATGCCACTTTTGGAGCCTTTCAGGAAAGGCAATGAAAGGGGACTTTTGCCCACATCTGTTTTGAATTGGGGGGGGGGGCAGGATGGACAACCCAATTAAGCTCACATTTCTACTACAAAAAATCATGGGAACTTTGCCTTTCTCAACTGAAAAGCCTATTAATTTTAATTAAATGATGCCCACTGGGTCCAATCACCTCCAATTACATGTATCTTCTTTCTCTTTTCTGTTTATGCTCAACTGCTTTCAAACATTTTGTGCCACCTCAAAGCCGATAAACACACACAGCCTATTCTGAACTATTCCATGCTCCTTTTTCATTTTCACACCTAATGCACATTATATTGGACACATCCTTTGAAAAAAAGTTATTTCCCTGCCTACTGAAGCTTTCAAATTTTACAGTTACAACATACTCACACTGAGAAAATTTGGCTGAGATTCCACAGCCTCCAACTAATAGTAGGAATTTATCTGTGTCTTTGCCCCCAAATTGTAGACGCTGAAGAACTGAGAACAGCAGTAAAGTGATTTTATTGGCACTTGGAGCTCCTGTGTTTGGGCAGTGTAAAAACAGGAGGAGAATTGATCCAAAGTGTATAAAAGATCCATTTGAACATTTAATATCCTTTACACACAGCATTGTTTTCTAACATCCGTTTTCTTAATGCATATATCCAGAAGTCCATACTCTTGACAGTTTCAAGAGCTGGGAGAGACGCAGGCGGAGATGATACTGGAGGAGGTCCTGTTGTGTAATACTGCAAGCTTTCACAAGATGGTGTCCAAAACAGTTACACAACAAGCAATTTACATTGTGTTCTAAAACATCAGGAGTGTAGAGGCAACTGGTTTTCAAGACTCAGTGACAGACATTGTGAACTGCAGCTATTAAAATGGTTTTGTTCAAGGTGAATTGGGATCATAGGAGCTTATCTGAATGCTCTTGGCAGAGGCTACCAGCTTGTACACCTGGGAGTAAGACCTACTAAATCCTAATGGTCCTATTCATGGCAAAAGAAAAACCACCAATGTACCTGGAAGTATGACCCACTGAATGAAATATGACTTGCTTCAGAGTAGACATGCACCAGATTGCTCTAGGTGGTGTCTGATTTATGAGAGCAAAGCATCACTTGATGTTGAAAGTCACCAAGTAATAAACAAGTGTACGCAAATCCATAAATTAGTTACAGTTATAAAATGGGGAATGGAGAAAAACTAGGCTTAAAAACCTTTCGATACACAGCCATGCTAAGATTACCAGTCTCAAAGACCCACAAGAGGTCTATTTTAAAATTACTCTGCTGCACCACAAATACCATAATGTTCTCTATGGTGGTTGAATATAAAGGTAAAGAAAGATGTTAGTAGTATAAGCTTTCATAGACTAAGGCTGTGTCTACATGAGATAAATAAAACGGATTCACCTGCTCCAAGGAGTCCACACTACTTACTGCAGAAATGTGGTTTTCAGCAATTAATCCGGTGCAAGAAAAACTGCAATTTACTTTGAACTGTCTGAAAACTCCAGAGTGATCCCAGTGTTTCTGAGGTGTTAATCTCTGACCCAATTCAGTGTCTCAGGTCAAACAGCTAGAAGCAGTTACCTGGCAATGCCTTGCTGGCAACATTGCTTCTGATGATCTCATAGCTGGGTACATCATCAGAAACAAAATCTGGACTGATGTGAGTTTTCCAGGCTGTATGGCCATGTTCCAGAAGCATTATCTCCTGACGTTTCACCCTCACCTTGGGCAGGCATCCTCAGAGGTTGTGAGGTCTGTTGGAAACTAGGCAAGTGAGGTCAGTTGGAAATTAGGCATCTCGCCTAGTTTCCAACAGACCTCACAACCTCTGAGGATGTTTGCCATAGATGTGGGCAAAACGTCAGGAGAGAATGCTTCTGGAACATTGCCATACAGCCCAGAAAACTCACAGCAACCCAGTGATTCCGGTCATGAAAACCTTCGACAACACACAGAAACAAAATTGTCAGCAAAATAGCAATAGCAGCCCCAATGCACTCTTGGGCTAGCCAGCCAAGTGGACACCAATGGGTCCAGCGCTGTTCCTTTGCTGCATTTGGAGCTGCTCTGGAGCACAGTACTCTAGATTATGTTGGTAGACTGAGCCTACAAGAGCTTATGCTACCCATTCCTTTCTCTCTGAGAGTCTCAAAGGTACTACAAGAACCCTTTACATAATAACATTCTCTGTTACTACTTGGCAGGCTTGGCAGGCGAACAACTTACATCATGGCAGGTTCTCTCTATCTCTCAAGCAATTTGGTCAAATTCGGAATTAGCATAATAAACAATGAAGTCATTTAAATCCTTTGGGTTTACATCATGATCATGCAGTCATCCCACTGTCCCATCCTCTCTCTATAGGTAAAAGATTTTATAGCTCTGGATTTATTTTTTTCATTATCACAAGGGGGGGAAACCAATATTTGGGAAGGAAGTGCTTCTAAACAAATTCCAATCTACTCCCATTTTTCTGTTAGTCTTGATCATTATAGGAAAGAATGTTTTGCATCCCCATTCTACCAGTATCATCACGCATATTGGCACCAAGTATAATGTTGTGAAGCTCAACCTGTCCCATTTTTGCAATTTTAAAATGAATTTGATTTTTTTAAAGTACATTAATGCATTTTGGAGATTGGCTCTGTTTCCCTAATGAGCCACTGGAGAGCTTCGTGTCGTCCTTGTCGTTCAAGTTCGGCCCCAACCACCTCTCTGCATTTTCTATGGTAGTCATTCACCCAGTCACACTAAAAAGTGAGAAAAGATAAAAGAATTATCAGCCAACAAGAAAAGGGAATTGCACCTTAATCTCTGACTATCATGACTGTCACTTGGAAGGGGTGTGAAGGACACCTTCAGATCTTCTTCTAAAAAGCTCAAATAGCTAAAGTTGAAGGCAAACACTCATATGAAGACGCACTCACTTGCAACTCAGTTTTGCAGCATACAGTGCTCCTTGCTTACTGTCCATACTCTTCCTTCTTTTACAATACTTAGGAAATATTTTATGCCTTGTTTCCAGATTTGTTTACTGCTGTTGCTTTCACTTCAACAGTTGATGCTGGAATTTCTAAAAATCAGCATCAGTTACTAGAAAAATAAAAATGTCAGCACTCATTTAATGCTAAGGAGGTTCCGTGAGAGTATGTGCTTCTCAGCAGAAAACCATCCTGCTCTTCCACTTGCAACTAACTGCAAATGACTGTCTATAAGACTTGGCACTTGGTTTATAGCCTTTGGGCATTTATGTAACTCAGAGGAAAGTCTTTGAGTATTGTTGGATTCTGCTAGTTGACTTTCTGTATTACATATAGGTATGTTTCTTTTTCACTGTTGGCATGATGCCAGACTTGGCTCTCCAAATATTGTTAAGTTGCAGGTTCCAATATCCTGGCTAAGTTGGTTAAGACTGTCAACAGCATCTAAAGCAAGCTGTTATAAAACCGCTGTTGAAAAAACCATCACTGGACCCCACTCAATTAGTGAACTGTCAGCCAGTTTCCAATCTCCCCTATTTGGGCAAAGTCATGGAACGTGTTATTGTGCTTTATTTTATATTTTGTTGACTGGGCTTGGTCCCCATGTAAGCCACCCCGAGGCCCTTCAGGGAGATGGTGGTGGGATAGAATAAGAAAGAATTTGTTGTTGTTGTTGTTGGGTTTTCATGGTTGAGGAGGGTACAGAACCCTGTCCTCCAGTGTATCAATGCAATGCTGAAACCGCTACATCACACTGGATTTCTGTCTTGAGCATAGCTGGTGTTATTTTAACTACATAAGAATCTACAGTTGGAGAACTGAGTTCACTACAGCTAGCTACAAAGATATTGTATGGTATGGCCTGTAATATTGTGTAATCAAAAGAAAGAAAGAAAGCAACTGAAGCAGTGTCATTCTGAATGAGTTGTATTTTATAACCTAGATAAGATGATTGGAAAATATCAATCACTATCATCTGCAAGATATTGAAGTCATTTTCGGGACTGTTTGTAAATCTGGAAGTCCTCCTGTCACTCCAAGCTGCAATTTTCTCCCAAGCAACCATTAAATTGCCTCCCACTATCTTCCAGTTAAGTTTGATAAGAAATATGGCTATGACAGATTTTCCTCTAAATAAGTGCTATTGTGTATATTGCCATTTTAATATACCCTATCTGGGAATGAGGGGAGCCAACTTGATAGCAAAAGCCTGAATATTTATTTTTGAAAAGGGCAATTTATTTTTCTCTTACCTCTTTTTGGGTCAGCAACTGAACATTTATCATTTTGGTCTGGATTGGAACCAGGGTTAGAGGTTCGAAAGTCAAACTCCCTCTATTACTGAAGTTATACTGTTAAGGGAAAAGAATAATGGTTATTGGAGAAAGCTGCTAGCTGAATTATAGTGCTGTTGCTTTTTCCTCCTGTAGACTTCACAATGAGAATATATATATAGTTAAGGGGAGTTTGGTTACTATACCAATCTGAACATGTCATCTGTCTCTCTGAAAAGCTCCTCCTGGAACACAGTAAAAAATATAGAATTGCCCTCCCTAGCTCTGTAAACTCAATTTCATTGAGGAAACAGGAGACAACTAGATAGATAAGTCTATCAGGTTGCAGCACATTCAGCAATGTTGGGGGAACCTAAATCCAACTGCTACCCCTAATAAAAGATATTCTGGATGGTAATTATATCCTTAAACCAGGGTTCATTCTTCAATGCACTTCAGCCAGACACCCCCCCCCCCCCCAAAGAATGTGGCATCCAAAATATCCTAATGTCAACAAGTCAACACTTGAGTAAACCTATTGCTTTAGTGCAGTGTTTCCCAACCTGTGGTCTGTGGACCATCAGTGGTTCGCAAGAACTAAAATATGGTCCGCAGTCTCACTGTTACTACACAGTTACAACAAGAGCGACTGGTCTCACAAAAACCTCTTATAGTGCTGAGGCTTATTAAATATGGTTTTCTGTGGGTGAGCAGATAGTGACTACTAAATGGCATATGTTCTGTATCAGAAGCTAGAGCTGATGTGGTCTAGCTCAGTGTTTCCCAACCTTTTTTGAGCCGCGGCACACTTTTTACATTTACAAAATCCTGGGGCACACCACCAACCAAAATGACACAAAATGACACTCTAACACAGTAATACATATAGTTAATATGTTTTTAAATGTATTTATACACTCAGTGTGAAACCTGGACCTGTTTTGATGAACACAACATAGATATCCTGGCAGGAATGGCAGAAAGACACAAACTTCCCACACAGAACTCCCATAACCAAGAGAAAATGCTATAAGAGTTTGGTGGGCATTGACTTGAGTTTTGGAGTTGTAGTTCACCTATAACCAGAGAGCACTGTGGACTCAAACAATGTTGGATCAAGACCAAATTTGGCATGAATACGCAATACTCAATATGCCCAAATGTGAGCACAGATGGAGTTTGGGGAAAATAGACCTTGACGTTTGGGAGTTGCAGTTTCTGGGATTTATAGTTCACCTACAATCAAAGAGCATTCCGAATCCCACCAATGATGGAATTGGAGCATTGCATGTTCCAGAGTAGGCAACAAATTACATATTTCTTAACCAGGAAGGTTCACAACAAACAACAGAGGACAATAAGAAAGGTTGTAAGGATAATGCAATAAATAACACTATATCCTTGATGTAGTTCCAGATAAGAATAAAGTTTTAAGCTGCATGCAAGGGGAGGGGGGTGCGCGCGCGCGCACGCAGCTCCCTTCCTCCTCCAATCACGAGCACAATGTCGGTGCCGCGTGCGAAGGGAGGGGGCACGTGCACACGCAGCTCCTTTCCTCCACCAATCACGAGCGCGGTCAATCACGAGCAGCGTGTCCTCCAATCACCTCACCTGCATGCAGCGCTGACATTGCGCTCGTGATTGGGGGAGGAAGGGGCTGCATGCATTCTTGCTGGCGGGGGAAAGAGGCATGCTCGGTGGCAGTGCTTGCTCCCTCCCTCCCTGCCATCCTCCTCTTCTCCCCCCTTCCTGTTCTGCCAATGGCAAGGCATGATCCTGGCGGCCGCGGCGAATGCGCCCTTGGCTACGTGGCGCCCTGAGGTGGCGGCACACCTGATGATTACGCACAGCACGCTAGTGTGCCGCGGCACAGCGGTTGGGAAACACTGGTCTATCTAATGCAATTTTCTGAATCAGCATCCTAAATAACCAAATTGAATCTAAAGTTAACCAAAAACTGATTTGTAAGCCTTTTGGTATTAATGTTGGAGAGTGGTCCCTGGTCAAGTGGTCCATGGTAAAAAAAATGGGAACCACTGCTTTAGTGGGTCTCATATATATAGTTGAGATAAGAAACAGATTTTAATGTCCATGCAGATTTTAAGGTTTCATAAACTCCTGCTCCATTTGTGTATAAATTTTACTTTTGCCAACAAAACAGTACGAAGATTCAAAGACTCTTTCCAAAGTTAGATTTATATCTTTCAGTAAATAGCAACAACCATATACCAAGAGATTAGAGGAATGGCTCGAAAGGAAACATGCCTATATGCTAAGCCGATGAAACAAGTAAAAGGTTTCATTCTAGCAGGAAGGCCTTAATGGCTTCATTCAATGTGGTAATAAAAGAAGAAGAATTAATAGACCTGGCAAAGCAGGAAGTCTCATTTCATCTGTATCCTATAGCTAAAAGCCCCTCTTGAGAGCAGATAATCCCATTCTGACACAGTGACTGCTATATTCCAGACAAGGGTGAAAAGAAGGCTAAGAGAATCTTGCCGCTCAGCTCTTGTGTGCTATGACGGCAACAATATCTCACAGCAGCTGCACAAGTTAATTATTTTGTGCCACGGGGAAGCACCATTTCAGTGCAAGTGTAACATTCACAGGCTCAGTCCACAGGATCTATGGCCAAAATGAGAGCTCTCCAATAGAAAAGATCCAATCCTGTCTGAAAACAAAGCGTGTGAACTTTGTTCTTTGTCATGTTCTGCTCTGACTGTTCTTTTGTTGGTGCTGGTGTTCCTTTTTACATTTTAAAAACTTCAAAAACATGCCAAGGCAGCACAGCTTCTTTTTACATTTTAAAAACTTCAAAAACATGCCAAGGCAGCACAGCTCTTTTTGAGCACGCTAAGGAATCACTCACCTTAGTTTTAACTGGAATGACTATGACCACATTTTCTATTCGGATCCCAAAAGAACCATCTTCATAATAGCCAGGTTCTGTGGAGACAAATTTATCAGAAAACAAATCCCACCACAAACAAATTTCATAACAACTTTAAGAAATGTGTCATAAGTTTAGATTTACTATTTAACAGCCTGGCGTCTTTAAAGGATAATGGGATAAGGAAACATCCACCCAGACACATACCACATTTCAAAGAGAATATCAGCAAAGACTGCTATTGCGGCCTGACCACAGAAATCATTTTGGAGAAGCAGAAGGGATTCCAAGTAAGAGTTCAGAAATCCTATTTTGGGGGTTACAAGTTCCAAAATCTTCCCAGGAACATAGTCTACATGTTATCCATCAGACATTGCCGAAGTAACCTCAACCCACATCTCTTCGCCACAACATAATGCTAGTACAGCACTACCTCTTGTACTCTGAACACTTGTAAGCATGATATACATGCATATAATCATATTATTATATTATATTTATATTATTATAGATACGTATAACAGGTGCCATGATGACACAATGGGTTAAACCCTTGTGTCGGCTGAACTGCTGACCTGAAGATGGGGTGAGTTCCCATCTCTCAGCTCCAGCTTGCAGGGATATGAGAGAAGCCTCCCACAATTCTCTCACATTCTCTGACACCAGATTTTTTTCTTGTCAGGAGCGACTTGAGAAACTGCAAGTTGCTTCTGGTGTGAGAGAATTAGCTATCTACAAGGACATTGCCCAGGGGATGCCCTGATGTTTTGCCATCCTGTGGGAGGCTTCTCTAATGTCCCTGCATGAGAAGCTGGAGCTAACAGACAGGAACTCACCCCACTCCCTGGATTCGAACCATGGACCTTTGAGTCAGCAGTCCTGCCGTCAAGGGTTTAACCCATTGCGCCACCGGGGGCTACTTCATGTTCAATGATTATGGAAGTATTATTGAGATTCCTGGCCTTGCCTATAAAACACAGGGAACCAAAAGAATCTCAAATGCAATGTTCCTGAACTTAAAAGAGGAAGAAGACCATGGTAGTCTTCAAACTAGGTCACAAAACAGCCAGAAGTGATGAAAATATTACCATCAGAAACAATCATCCCGGCTTCCAAAGGTTCATCTGCAAATGTTTTGTAACTAATGCCACATGGGCCTTCATGGACATTTAAGAAAGCGCCAACTCCATGTCCTGTGCCGTGCAGGTAGTCTAAACCTTGATCCCAAAGAGCAGACCGGGCAAAAGAGTCCAGGAGATGACCTACAAGTCGCAGTAGGAAAATGTCAATGCACAATACACTAATAATACAAACAGAGACCAAACATGACACACTGGTGCTTTTTTTTACACCACAGGCCGGAAAGGAACAGACTGTTTACTTTGCTTAAGGTTCTGAAATGGTAGGTTTGAAAGGGCAATCACCTCTCTCTTCTAAAAAGCTCTGCTCATTAGACTCAAATAGTCCCCAGATACAAACACCTCTCTCCTCTGAAAACCTGCATTCCCCAAACAACCATAGCCTACAAATAAAACCATAGCCTGCAAATATAATAATTTTGTAATGAGGAGGAAGGCAAAAGCAACTAACCTTTGGTTCCATTGGGAAATATGGCAGCACTGACAGCTATATGGCCCTTTAACACATAGGTAAAACACTCCTGCAAAGAATGGAGCAGAATGAATAAAAAGAGGAAAAGACAGAAAAGGTCCAGTCCACAGATTACCTACATCCCAGAATAAATTAACATATAGCTTTCTGGGCCAGGGTTTGAAATTGTGGCCTATTTTGATGGTAAGAGATGGCAATTGGTGTGTCAAATCAAACCCCAAAGGTGAAGGGTTGATAATAATGAACCTTTTTTGGCAGCATCAAGGCTTTTGCATTCAATCTCCATATGGACTGTACCACAGATGCCTCCACTGGCCTCAGGAAACATTTGCATTTTGAGCATTTTCTGTCTCACTGGAAAAAAATGGTGCAGCTGTATCATCAAAGAAACATGAGCACATTTTTGTGGATAGAAATAAATGATAGACCACGGTCCAAAGCAGCACAATCCCACCTGCTCAAAACCAAATGGAAAAGGAAACCTGTCAATCTGGGGTGAGTTTTGTTTCAAAGTACAGTCCTTTTTCCTCATATATATACAGGTCCTTCTCAAAAAATTAGCATATAGTGCTAAAGTTCATTATTTTCCATAATGTAATGATAAAAATTAAACTTTAATATATTTTCGATTCATTGCCCACCAACTGAAATATTTCAGGTCTTTTTTTGTTTTAATACTGATGATTTTGGCATACATATCTCAAAAAATTAGCATATTCCATCCGACCAGTATTTTTGGGTTTTCAGGAGCTGTATGCCAAAATCATTAGTACAAAACAAACAAAGACCTGAAATATTTCAGTTGGTGTACAATATATGAAAGTTTAATTTGTATCATTACATTATGGAAAACAATGAACTTTAGCACTATATGCTAATTTTTTGAGAAGGACCTGTGTGTGTGTGTGTGTGTGTGTGTGAAAGGAATCAAAATGTATGAGGGTTGGGGTTACTTCTTTAATACTCAGTTCCTTAAAGTCTCCAATTCAGAAAAACATATAGACCAAACAAATTTACAAAAGACTGCTGTAAAATTTAAAAACTACTGCTCACTGTACCAAAAATGACAACCCATAAGCATGGTTTTCCATTCTGTCACCCTCCTGGATCAGGGGGCATTTTCTTTGGCCTCTTTTAAGCTTTAGATAACTTCCTCAAAAAAGAAAATCTAAAATCATTTATTCAGAAATAGTCCCCTCATGCCCTTTGGGGCTGTGAGGGAATTATAGGAACACAGAGTTGGAGAAAGCACAAAGGCCATCCGATCCAGCCCCCTGCTATGTGGAATATACAATCAAAGCATTCCCTGAAGCTTTTGGATAGATTTCACCATAAATTTTCATAAGCTAACAATGTGCCAAAGGATCAGTTAGTCCTATCCTTACTCTCTTTTTGCCAATAGGCAACATTTGGCTTATCCGAACAAATCTGCATCTTTTATTAGCTGGGGGATAGAAATATGTGCTGCTTTTTATATGCAATATGCTTTTAATGTCAATTTATTGGTATTAATTAATGTTTTGATTAAATTGATTGTTTGACTTTTTGTATGTGTGCCGCATAGCATTTTAACTATTGTGTTTTCACTTACACAGTAAGCCACGTTGGCTCCTGCAGTATGAGTAAATCAGAATATACTGTAAATCAAATTTAAAAATTAAACCAGTGCTTCTCAGGCTATTTGTTGTGAGGGTCTAGTAATAATTTTCTTCTACAATACCTTACTTATGCCCACTGGCAACAACTATTTCTTTTCTTAGAACTCCTTATGGATAGGCAGCCAATGATTTATTGACCAGCACCAGTCCAAGGACCAGCATTTTGAGTAGCACTGTTTTTGTTGGAGATAGCAGCCTTCTAAAGCCTCCTTTATTTAATGTTATATCTGTTTCTAATGTGTCATTTTATTTCCTGAAGTGTATGTCTTCTTTGGTTTGCAATTTCCTTAACTCTATGTACTTGAAGCAGTAGGGGGGGCTGCAGATCACGTGACTGTTTAGAATGCATTGTTCAACATGATGACAGTTGAGGAATGATAGTTGAGGCTTGAAACAGAATACAGAAGTCAGTGTTAGAAGATAGTTAAGGCTTGAGTCAGCTTGGGTACAGAAGTCTGTTTTTCAGTCAAATGTCAGTGTTAGGAGTTAGAAAACTGCTGATGCTTGAGTTCCTTTGAAAGTAGACCATTATGAAAGAGAACTGTACAGAGCAATATAGTTTTTGAAGAGACTGTTAAAGACAATAAGTCAAAGGTAGAAACTGAAACGTTTTAAAGTTTAACCTGACAAGAAATGTGCCTGTATATTTAAATACATGAAGTTATGAGTACACAAACATGTTACTTTAAAAGAAGTCTGCTTGAATCTTTGTCTGCTGAAAGCATCAAATAGAAACAAGATATCTACAAGCCCAGCGAGCACCTATTACTCAATAAACTAAAGGAATACCTCCATAATTCTGCTACTCAATAGGTTATGATCCTAACAGGTCATAATCCATAATCCCCAATAGCTTGTGATCCTAAAAGGTTATAATTCATTATCCCAAACCAATAGTTTTTATAAAAACAACTGAAAACCTGGTTTTTCCACCGGGCCTTTGGAGATTAGACTCCCCAATAGGCCCCCGTTTTTGGTGAGACCTCTTCCCCTATGTGATTCTTTATGTTTGACACTACTCCAGTTATCTCCCCCGAGTTTTTAAACATTTTATATGTACATGTGGCTCGCCCTGTCATTTCTGTTTTAGATTCACCTATGTTCTTGTTTCAAAGATTTTTAAAGATGTATTTATTTTTTTATTGTGTTTATTGCTTTTATTGTGTTTATTGTTTCCTGATGTTTTTGATATTTTTTGTGATGTGTTGTTCGGGCACGGCCCCATGTAAGCCGCTCCGAGTCCCCTTTGGGGAGATGGATGTGGGTTATAAATAAAGTATTATTATTATTATTATTATTATTATTATTAAATGAGCAGTTTTTTTCCAAAGTAGAAGTGCTTAAAGTGAGCCAAGCTCTTGGTAACTTTTAACAGCAATTTGTTGTATTAATCTCATTGGATCTAGAAACCTGCCCACTGTTTGTGTTTCTTGCTTCAAAGACTGTCCTATAAGAGGAGCAAAGGGAAATCGAGTTCATCCATACCTTTTCGTAAGCCGACGGAGAACCAAAATGCATAGTTCTTGTCACATCAGTGGTACCGTCCCTTCCAAATGAAACAAAACAAAACTCATTTACGAAACAGAAAATGAAAGTGACAATAAAGAGGAGAAATCTGTTTAAGCTACATTTATATTAGAGCAGGCTCATAGGAAAATACACCTATTTCTTCATATAGACAAAGAGCATACAAAATGAGACTCTGAAGGTTTTGGAACTGTCTTATTCCTGCGCCAGCGGATTGGCTTTGGACATTAAAATGTGATAAGATTATCCAGTCCTTTGCCCCTTCCTCAACAACTGAGAAAATATTGCATCTGAAAGAATTTGAAGTACTGCATTTGCAATTTAAAGTGCAGTAATATCCAACAGGCATCTGATTCTGTGTTGATTAAAGATTAATTTCTGATGGTTTTATATTCACAGCATTTATACCATTTTTAATAAATGATCCGATCTTCTTGAGACCATGTGTATTCTTGACACATAACTTTTGTAAATTAATCATAATTGCTGATGACCAATACAGAATAGCGAAAATTAAATTAAATAAAATCCTACACAGAGAAGGCAAAGTAGCATTAAAACAAGTTAGCAAGGTAGTCATGACCTTCCACACATAGCATCAATCAATGCCTAAACTACAGAGAGCTGACATATCTGCAGGATTCTGAGAGTTGCAGTCCACAAAACAAGTTTCCCACGCTGATAAACACAAATGTATCTTGTTTTTCCACCCTTAGCCTTTCCTACAGGCATCAGTGGAGCCAAGGGCTCTCTTAAACAACATTCCAAAGAAGACAGATTAGTCTCCGGCCACAAATTGGAATACAACTATGTTCTTTGTAAAACTATTGTACTTGTTTGGAAGTTTATCACTCTCCAAACCACACTCAAAACCTACTGACAGCTTGCATGCTCATGCAAGACCATAAGGTCTCCAAGAGTGATAGTAAGCAGCGTCGGAAGCAGTACTTTAGAGGAAATGAACTCTGCTGTAGCAGAACGCTTCTGTGTCCCTCTGGCTTTTCTGGCATTGAGGTCTCTTGGCTCCTTCTGCTCTCTGCTTGTGGAACATTCCAATCTGGATAACCGTCTGCATTCTGTTTTGGCACAGGCCAAGCTGTTTGGAAAGTTTAGGCGCAAAAGATTTGGATTCATCATAAGATACTTTGCTAAATGACCTTCAGCTCCATGCTATCTCTTCTCTCTGTATGTAAGACTCAAAACGGAAGCACTCTATATAGCAGACATGGGCAAACTTTGGCCCTCCGTGTATTTTGTACTTCAACTCCCACAATACCTAACTGCCGATAGGCTGTTATGAACTGTGAGAGTTGAAGTACAAAACACCTGGAGGGCCAAAGTTTGCCCATGCCTGCTATATACTCATGTATACGTTTAGTTTGCCAGGTAATTCAGCCCTTAGTACACCAGATAATAATCTGTTCTCTGCACTTCTTCCAATTCCCCGGCCCTGTGTTACGCTGTTTTACACTATCGCATGCCCGGTCCTTTTTATAGCCTGACTAGCTTGGGGACCCGGCGCTGCCCGGGTTATTTGAGAAAGGCCTTTTGTGCCATGGTTGGTCTTGATCAGTTGTTTATGTGGCTTGTAGTGGTCTTGGGAAGTGAGGGAAGGTGCTGGGAGTCCCATCGTCCATGGTCTATCCTCCTCCAAACGGCACCAGAATGTAGATTGGATCATGGGGGTTCTGTGTGCCAAATTTGTTTACTGTCAATTCAGGCCATACACAATGTCCCATGAGCTGAGGCCTAGTTGGGAAAATCAAGTTAATGAAGCCTTACTGTCAATTCACGCCTTAAACAGTATCCCATTAGGTGAGGCCTAGTCAGGAAAATCAAGTTAATGAAACCTTACTGTCAATTGTAGGCCTAGTCTGTGATTTGTAGGGGTTGCAGTGTTTTTTGTGAAGTGTATTAGGGGAAGGTACTGAACATTCCATTTCTAACGGTAAAGACTGTCAACTGGCTAACTTCAACTCCAGCCATTTATGTCTGCCTCAGGCCCCATCCTTTCCTCTCTGTGCTGCCTAGGAGGGTTGGAATGTTGGGTGGCTGGCCAATCGGAGTCATTTATGCAAATAATCCCACAGGGGCGACCAATTGAAAAGCTGCCACATATTCCTCCGCACCTCCCGCCACAAACACTGACTTTTATTATATACATAGATAGATTATGCCCATCTTAGTATTTCTGGTTATTTTATTATTTTTGTGGTGCATTGTTTTAGCGAGTCTTAATACTGATATTTTATACTCTTATGTTTACTTAATTGTGTTTTATCTAATTGTTATATTTTGCTGTGTCTTTATTTTAACCATGATTTTTGTTTTAATGGATTGTTTTGCTTTGATGTTTTGTAGATGTTTCATCTCATGTGTAAACCACCCCGAGTCCCTTCAGGGAAATGGAGACGGGATATAAAAATAACGTTGTTGTTTTTGTTATTATTATTATTCTCCTTATGTCGTATGAATAGAAAATTCAGGATTTATAAAACCTAACGAAGCAATGTGGATTCTGCTATTCTCTATATGCAGAACAAGTGTAAAATTCAGTATTCGAAGAATGACAGTAGTGACCGCTGATTTGAAAGCATATAGGGAATGCATTGTGAAATTTCCAAAGGCTGAGAATAGGCAAGTAGGATTTTCACTGATCCATGGTGCTTCGGGCAACTTCTACCACCAAGTCAAACAAACAAGAGTATTCTCTAGATTTTTTTTTCCGGAGTGACTATCAACAGAGAAAATACTAGGGAACTGAGTAAGAAGGACTCTGAATTCCTCCACATCTGCAAGAAGAAGTTCAGGTAGCAGTATGCAACGTTAAAATACCATGTAAGTATGTCTTCTTAGATATAAGACTCACTGAACTCAATGGGAATTACTCAGGAAAGAGTGCTTAGTATTACAGTCTAGAATCTAATTCTGTGGCATTGGCTTCTTGGCCAAGGAAATCTCTTTCAGCTCTCTAAAGACCACAAAATGTTCCTTCAGATATCCAAGTTCGTGGCATGTTGCATCTGTAATGGAAATACTACAAATCACCAAAATATCCCCTGAAAATGAATAACACAATCTACTACAAGCTGCATCAATACTGATGGATTTGGGAAAGAGCAACAGAATCTCATCAGCAAAATATGCACAAAATCTTTCCTATAGGGTCCAGACATTCTGCCCTAGCACATGACATTGAAAGCAGTCAAATTAAGGTTGCAGCTTCAGCCCATTCAAACCCACTGTCCTCAGAGTCCGGAAAAATATCACGGATGGCTAACTCATTATACTCAAGTGGCTGCTTCTCACTGTGACACGGAGGGAGCCGATCATTAGGCTGTCTGGGAAGAAGGATCTCATTGTACAAGCCTTATCAAAGAGCATTCACACAGTTCCCGCTGAAAGGGCCCATTACAAGCGCTGGGAAACGAAAATGCCAACTCTCTCTAGAAGCAATTCCCTTCAGAGGGCAGGCCAGGTCTGCTGCATTCCTTGCTCAACACAATGGTTTTTTACTCTCTAGTGGAGCATATATTGGCTGTAAGGCTGAGCTATGGCCCTGAAAGTCCCAAGTTTGAATCTTGACCCTGCAATTAACTCACTGGGTACCTCAAGTGAGTTGTTCTTTAATTCTCTGCCCCATCTCAAAGAGAGAGGGGACATAGTACTACTGAAGGTACTTGATGAAATTTTTGGAATGAATACAGCTAGATAACTCTTATCTTACAGATATAGACAATTATCTTATCTTACAGTTAATTCACAAGTGCTCGTATCGGTTGAAAATGCTACATAAGTGTTAAATTTTATTTCCTACAAGCCAGTCTTCCAGATTTGTTGGATTATAACCCCCATAATTTCTAGTCAGTACAGCCAATAGGGAACCGGCATCCAAGGGTTCTGGAGAGTACTAAGACTGGGAAAATTGGACCAAAGATTATCTTTTTAAAATGCAGTTATGGGATTTTGTACTAACCCCTGCCAAAACTACTCTAGTAATAAGGAGTTTAGTGAATGTACACTTGATACCTGAAATACAATGCTTCCTTCCTGAAGAATTCTGATGTTTGCTAGTCTGATAAAATAGTTAAAATTCTGTCTTCTTGTTTATTCGTTCAGTCATTTTGGACTCTTCATGACCTCACGGACCAGCCGATGCCAGAGCTCCCTGTCAGCCGTCACCACCCTCAGCTCCTTCAAGCTTGAGTCAGTCATGTCAAGGATAACATCCATCCATCTTGTCCCTGGTCGACCCCGCTTCCTTTTTCCTTCCTTTTTCTCCAACATCATTATGTTCTCCAGTATATCCTGTCTTCTCATCGTGTAGCCAAAGTACTTCATCTTTGCCTCTAATATTTTTCCCTCCAGTGAGCAGTCAGGCTTTATTTCCTGGAGTATGGACTGGTTTGATACTCTCACGGTTCAAGGAACTCTCAGAATTTTTCCCCAACACCACAGTTCAAAAGCATATTTCTTCTTTCGCTAAGCCTTCCTTATGGTCCAGTTCTCCCATCCATAGGTTACTATGGAGAATATCACCACTTTAACTATGCGGACCTTCGTTGCCAGAGTGATATCTCTACTATTAACTATTTTACCAAGATTGGTCATTGCTATCCTCCCAAGAAGTAAATGTCTTCTGATTTCCTGGCTGCAGTCTGTTTACTCTCTCTCTCTCTCTCTCTCTCTCTCTCTCTCTCTCTCTCTCTCTATATATATATATATATATATATATATATATAGACACACACACACACAATTCTGTCTACTATATAGAATTCAGGATTCTACTGCACACAGCCAAGGCAGTTAAATTGGTTAAGCTGTTGTGTACTGTGGACAGCTTGTCAAAGCTGGGAATAGAGGACACTTTATAAAAAAACCATAAAACTAGTTAAAAACAAACATGGAAATTGATAATTTCTACATAAATCATCCATAGCCAATCGAAAAAGTTATAGGGTAAGGAGGAGGAACACCTGCATTCTTTTGAAGTATATGGGATTGTTGCAGTTTCAATGGAAGAAGATCCCAGCTACCCAGCACCAGTATGACAGATGAATCTGTTATTGTGAACTTCATTCTACTATACTAAATTAGCAAATGAATGATACAAATAGTGATGTCACTCAACTGCTTTACCTTTTATGGACTGTTGACATATTTTACCACAGCTTGTTTGCTGAGGTTATACAGGGCAGAAAGAAGCAGGGCACTGTTGCTAATTTGGTATCATCAGAAAACATTTCCATGCTTGGAAAATTACTTCTTTTTTGGACATGAATTTTGGGCCAAAGTTTTTCCAGCCAATCCAATGCTGCTATATATTGCTTTTAGCTCATCCTTGGTCAACTTAGTACCTCCCAATTAGTTGGACTGGAAGTGCAAGAAATGACTGGGAGATTCAGAGAGATGCAATAATAATAATAATAACAACAACAACAATAATAAATTTGTTTATATTCCACTTTTCTCCCACAATGGGGACCCAAAGTGGCTTCCAACATGTTAAAATAGAGTACAAAGTCAAACAACAGTCAACACATAAAAATAAAATAATGTAACAGTCAAGCAAAAAATAAATAAACAATTAAAAACTATATACATTATACACTATTGTACTGTCCTGTCATGTCATGTTGCACTTAGCTCTGTCCAGTTAAGGTTGAACCTTCTTATTTATTTATTTATTTATTTATTTATTTACAGTATTTATATTCCACCCTTCTCACCCCAAAGGGGACTCAGGGCAGATCATAGAACACATAAATGACAAACATTCAATGTCATTGTATACTGACAGGACACAATAAAGATAGAGGCATATAGGCTTTTCTCATCATTCAGCATCTTGGAGGTTGTTCTCGATTCCAGCCCGGGGTGCTATCACCCATGCCGAAAAGCCCTGTTCACACACTTCCTCCTTTTGATGGATCGGCAGCATTATTTGGGGGGTATTTCCTTATGGTGCCATTAAAATATCTCCCCACTAAGCGGTATCTATTTATTTACTCACAGACTGAGAAAGAGACTAGTCTCCGATCAAGGTATTAACTGACACTGTGTAGTATGTGTCTGTATAGTATATTTCCCCGGTTACGAGAGATCTGTAAACTCCTGTATGTTTATTATTTATTTAACAATTGTGGGTCCATGGGCCGTGATAAAGTTCTTACATCTACTTACAGCTGTTTTCAATAAGCTAGGTGGGCAGTGAGCTGCCAACCTTTTGATTGGCAAGATTTATTGCAGCTGGTGGTTAACCTGCTGTACTAAAGCCCGGCCCATCTTATCTCTTCAACATATGGTTTCTTCGCTGAAGGTGTGTCTGAATAGAAAAGTTTCCAGCTGTTGTTTGAAGGATGAAAGGGAGGGTGCCACTTTAATCTCCCTGGGGAGGGTATTCTAGAGCCGCAGAGAAAGTCCTCTCTCTCATCACCACCAACCATACTTGAGATGGTGGTGGAAGCGAGAGTAGGGCTCTCCTGATGATCTTAGGGTTAGGGCAGGTTGGTATGAAGAGATGGGGTCTGATAAGTAAGTTGGACCTGAACCGTTTGGATTTATGTAATCCAAAAGAGTAACTTTTCCAAGTTTTAGACTTCCTGCACTCACTGCTAAGCTTCTGTAAAAATATCCACTAATCTCCTAACCTAACCATTTGCCCAATAGTGAGAGTTTTATTTATTCTTTATTTATTTATTATTTCGCATTTGTCTGTGCCCCCAACGGCTCGGGCGACTTACAACAGTTCGTAAAATACAATTGTCAGATAACTCATAATAACTCACAGTAATACCATTAAGATGGAATTACAATTAGAACAGTTGAAGCAACAAATGGAGTCGCAGTGGGCTGACAGCTAGGCGGTGTGAGCTAAAGTTGAGCTAACTCCGAAGGCTTGTTGGAACAGCAATGTCTTAACTGCTCTCCTGAACGGGAGGAGGCCCTGGGTGGCACGGATCCACATGGTAGGGGGTGCAACAGAGAAAGCCCGGTGGCGGGTTGCGGACAGATGGTAGGTCCTCACATTTGGGATGACCAGGAGGTTTAGCTCTTCGGAGCGCAGTGATCTGGTGGGATGATATGGGACAAAGCGGTCCCGCAGGTACACTGGCCCCAGACCATGAGTTTTGAGTCCAACATTATTACTAAGAAGAAATAAAAGGCAACCTACATTTTTGTCTGTACCTATAATAAAGATGAACTGAGTAAATTTGCCCACTTACTTGTACTGAGCACCAGAATCTAGGAGATAGATCTCATTCATGGATAAAGTCCTATTTGTCTCAGGTGTAGGCCTATTCAATAAAACAAAAAAATTGTCTCAACATCTGTATTGCTTTTTCAGGTGTAGCTACACATTTCTTCTTAAATTATATAATACATTTTACTTTAAACACATCTAATACTTTTCAGCAAATACTCTGTGCAAGATCAGATCAGCTCCCATAATCTATCAGTACAGAGTACCTGAGGGCATCTTCAGACAACATACTTACTGTTTTAAAGTTCATGGGCCTTTATATGGCACCCCATAGAAGGAGAATGAAAGCACATTTTAAATGCATGGGGACTAGTTTCTACATCAGTATACGCATGTGTGACTTATTTATTTATTTATTTGTCATATTTCTATACCGCCCTGCTCAGCCTGAAGGCGACTCGGGACGGTTTACACAAGGCAGTCTCTGCCCTTCAATCAAAAACACGAGTAACAAACCAAACAATGACCATATAGCACAGCAATTAGCAATTAAAACATACAATTACAGTCTCAGCGTCATGTTGAAATCACTTTCCGTCACATCGTCGTCATTCCATATATCTAATTAAAACATTATATTTCATCAGCAAATGCCTGCTCAAACAGCCCGGTCTTGACTTTCTTGCAAAATGTCAGGAGGGAGGGGGCCGATCTGATGTCTCTAGGGAGGGCGTTCCAAAGCCGAGGAACCACCACTGAAAAGGCCCTGTCTCCCATCCCCGCCAATCGCGCCTGCGAAGAAGACGGGACCGAGAGCAGAACCTCTCCGGATGATCTTAAACATCTCAATGCTTCATAGGGAGAGATGCGTTTGGACAGGTAAGTTGGACCAGAACCGTTTAGGGACTTGCATGTATGCATTGGTTTGGTTGTCAGGAATTAACTTCTGGAGGTTTGTTCCCCAATTTGCAGACAAGGTAGAGTCTGATGTAAGCTTTTATGGCTGAATCCCAGCATGCATACAAACCTGATATTAGACATTTTTGGTTCTTTCAATCATATACAAACAAAAGTAGAATGGTCAAAATAGGATGTCCACAGCTAGATACAGTTCTTTCCAGATTTTTTTTCTTGCCTTGGGGAAAGTGTAATCCTGTGATTCACAGGAAAACCCTCAACAATTCAACAAAATCTATAAATATGAAATCAGCTTCCTGGGCACAGGCATCCTGCTTCTTTAATATTTCACCAACATTTTAAGAATGCATGATTGACATAGTTTTCAGAACACCATACCGAAACATGTGCTTTCAGCTAGGTTCAATGATTCAGAGCCAGCAGCTAAGTGCAGAGACTCTTGATCGTCCTTACTTGTAGTGAATGATGGCACCATTTGGGCCCGTACTTGAAATGGTAGCAAAGCTCAGATCAACAAAGTCCTCTTGCTGGCTGAAAAAGAGAGGTTTCATGAACAAGACAACACAGGTTGCTCGAAAGAGAGAATCATCCAACAATCATCTTCTGAACTGGACTTTTGCCAGGCTGCTCACTCTCTTCTCTTGAGTCAAGGATGCCGATCTCTCAGTTGAACTTACTAACAAGAAGGCATTTTGCTTTCGGAAAGAACAGAGGATGAAGTCAATGTAGGCCAACTTCTGTGCAAGGAGGGTACCGTATATCTAATCTACTGGTTTTGTGATCTGTCCAAATGAGCCATTAGTGCTTGCTTTGACCTTGTCAGACAAATCGTACAGAATCAATCAAGGTTGTGGACCAATGCAACAATTACTGCCAAACAGAGTTTAACCTATCTCAACAGTGACCTATATACAGCGCCTAATCCATCTAACAGATTTGTTGGCGTGCCAAAATATCCTAAGTTTGCATACTTTCCCAGCACTTACATTATTATTATTATTCTCATCATCATCACCATCATCATCATTTTCATGTCAGGAGCAACTTGAGAAATTGCAAGTTGCTTCTGGTGTGAGTGAATTGGCCATCTGCAGGGACTTTGCCCAGGGGACGCCTGGATGTTTTACCATCCTGTGGGAGGCTTCTCTCATGTCCCCGCATGAAAAGCTGAAGCTGACAGATGGAAGCTCACCCCGCTCCATGGATTCAAAGCGCCGACCTTTCATTCAGTAGTCCTGCCGGCATGAGGGTTTAACCCAGTGGTCCTCAACCTGTGGATCCCCAAAGTTTTTTGGCCTACAACTCCCAGAAAGCCCAGGCAGTTTACCAGCTGTTAGGATTTCTGAGAGTTGAAGGTCAAAACATCTGGGAACCCACAGGCTGAGTACCACTGGCTTAACCTATTGCGTCACCAGGGGCTCCATTATATTTATTTAGTGGTATTATATTTATTTATACCCCGCTTTATCTCTTCCACAGGAGACTCAAAGCAGCTTAACAAAAAAAACCAGCATACAATTTAAAATATACAAGTATTAAAACAGCATTAAACATCATTATTATTAATAACAATTCAGATTAAATCCATAAAAGCATAGACAACCAGCACTGTGCTACACAATAGATTATCCACCCAAGTCAAGCAATCATCTATTGGAAACAGGAAAGAATTTGCAGAGATTGGAAAAGTGGACCGTGGCTACATTAAGATACTGCTGAACATAAAAATCAAGAACCTGGTCTCCTTGTTCCCGAACCTTGTTCAAGGCAAGATAGCAATCAGGAAAGATAAATGGGGCGAATGATGGCGATGTCTCTTCTCTCCTCTAAATTGCATGGCTTCAAAGACACAACTCTCCTTTCTGTTTTTCAATAAGCTTTCACGTAGGCTTGCCGAAAAACATAGAAACTACAAGGACCAACACACTCTTTGCTTTTTCCTTACCTACGGAATTCTTCTGCTTTATCTGCTGCTCTAATTTCAGTAATATTTCCTTTAGGAACCTAACAGAAGTAGGAAAAGAAGGAAAAAAATACATTGGATTATATTTTTAATCAGTTCTACTATATGGCTCTAATCCTAGCCTTTTCCTTTCAAGCCACCTCTGCCGTGCTATCCCAACATATTGATATCAGGCCCACTGATTTGCATACATCTTGACATCTGCAATGACAAAACAATCATCTCTCTGGATGCTTTCATAACATTTTTGCCTAACAAGAAGTGTCCTTGCTAATCAGTGAGAAAATCATGCAAAATTCCAAGGTTATGCCTGGAACCCATTATGAACACCTGCTGATCAAGATATACATCATTAAGCATCCATCATCTCTAAAAAATAAAAATAAAAGCAGAAAATGCTGCAAGGTGGGTCACGATTTTATTAAGGATAGACCATCAATCCCTAGCAAGAATATCCCTCTCTTGCAAATTAATACAAAGAAAGAAATAGGGAATGGTGGTAATGATGCTAAGTAATTGTGATGGGGAGCAGAGCACAATGCTGAAGCTTTAGGTGAATTGCTAAATTAATTTTAATTACTCCTGCAATTCAAGTTTATTTATTTGTTTATTTACAATATTGTAAATAAACAGTGGCTGGTGGGGACGAGAGACAGGGCCTTCTCGGCTGTGACTCCCTACCTGTGGAATGCGCTACCTAGTGAAATACGATCAACCCCATCCCTCCTAGCATTTAGGAAAAAAGTAAAATCTTGGCTATGGGACCAGGCCTTCGCACAATAGCAGAACGCAGCACTGTGGACTGGAATAGGAACGGCAACATGACTGACAAGAATATGGATAACTGTTTAATAACAGATTTATGGAGGAATACTGTTTTAATTTACTTGAGTGTTGAAAATTTGTTTGTTTTAACTTATTATTTAATGATGTATGTTTTTAGGATTTTTATATTGTATGTTTAGGCATCGAATTGTTGCCTTGTTAGCCACCCTGAGTCCTCCCTGAGGGCCCCCCCCCCCCCCCGGTGAGGTAGAAATATTGCAAATAAATAAATAATAATACAGTATTTATATTCCGCCCTTCTCACACTAAAGGGAACTCAGAGCGGATCACAGAACATATATACAGCAAACATTCAATGCTATTATACACTGACAAAATAGACAACTATACATAGATAGAGGTATATATAGGCTTTCCCATTCCGGCATGTTGAAGGCTGTGCTCAGTTTGGGCCACAGGGGGTGCTGTTGCTCCACTTTCCCTGCCGAAGAGCTTTGTTTGTAAACTTCCTCCTTGATCGAATCACTGGCATTTTTCTGGCATTTCCTTATGGGTGCCTTAAATACCATAAGAAGGAAATACTTGAAATAATCAGTTCTAATGAGGCTCTTCCTCCTTCCTCCTCACCACTCTGCCGCTTCCCCTTTGATCAGGCCCACTGATTGCAACTACTCTCACCTCACTCTCTGAGCTCAACAGCCTACAAAGTGTCGCTACAGTGAGAAAATCATGCAAAATCCAAGGATGCCTCGCCAGCACCTGCTGATCAAGAAACATCATTAAGCTCCATCATCCTCTAAAAATAAAGCAGAAAATGCGCAGGAGGGTCCTCTACGAGGATGAGACCTCAGTCCTAGCAGAATATCCTCCTTGCAATTTACAAGAGTAGGGAATGGGGTAGAGCAATACTTGTGATGGCAGAGCGCATGCTGAAGCTTTGTGAATGCTAAATTATTTTAATCCCGAATTCGATTTATTGTTACAAATGTTAACAGTGCGGAGGAAGAGAGGGCCTCGCGGAGGGAGCGAAGGAAAAGTTCCCCTCCCTCCTGCTTGGAAAGTACTCTTGACGGTACCTTCCAAATTAAGTGGTACCTATTTATGTATTCACATTGCTGTTTTTGAAACTGCTGGGTAGGCAGAAAGTAGACTAAAAAAAGCCAGAAGCTCACCCTGCCCCGGGCTTCAAACCGTCAGCCTTTCGGTTGGCAAGATTTACTGCAGCTGGTGGTTAACCTGTGTGCTAAAGCCTGGTCCCTTTTCAATTGTTTGCCTCTCACCTTTATTGAAGGAAGTAGTTTGCAATAGAGTTTTTTCACACTGCCCAAAGGGAGCAGAAAGGGTAAAGATAGATGGGAAGCTGATCACCCATGTTTGCAATCAAACATTTGTTTCTAAGAAGAAAAGGGCGCAAGAAGATGACCTTTTCCCTATCTTCATTTTATGAATTTCTCTCATCTAATGCTAAATCAACCACAGGTCATACAACGTTGCTTGTCAATTATTACAGTTGCATTCGCAGGGACCTCAAAACCTGGATTTTCCAGTGTGCATTTGATAATAGTTAGGCCTTGTCTATCAATGTCCAGGCCAAACCGACCATTACAGTGAACTCAGTACTTTACCCTAGCCCTATAATCTGCTTTTTGCACAAGCTCATGCACAGCACTCTCCAATTTTGAACTTGCCCACCTTAACCCTGGTTCCGGTTCTGGGGTTTTTTTGTTTTTTTCATTTTAATGGTTGTTTTTATATCCTGCTGTTTTTAATTGTTTTAATCAGATTGTTATATCTGTATTATATTTTAATGTGTTTTTAAGTTTGTAAACTTTGTTGTGTTGGTAAACTTGTAAGCCACCCCAATTCCCTTTGGGGAAGTGGTAGTGGGTTATGAAAATAAAGTTGTTGTTGTTATCTTGTTTTACCAGTGAAAAGAGCCACTGTGGTGGTGGTGTTTTTTTCACAAAATGTGACACAGACAATCCTTGGGTTATGAACAAAATAGGTTCTGTAGGTCTGCTCTTAACTTAGATTTGTATGGAAGTCAAAACAGGCACATGTTTAAAGTAACTCCGGCCAAAAAACTTTTTCCAAAAAAAATGGATAGCATAGCAAAGTTTGGTTTTCTGTGTGTTCAGAAGATTTTGACTCACTTTCTGTTTCTGTAAAAAATAAATTTTAAAAATTTTGGGTTGTAATGGAAAGGATTGATAACACTTCAATGGAGTCAGCTTTTTCCCATGATAACTCATACAAGAGTGGGTTTCCTTTCCTAGGGGTAGATGTCCTCTCACTTCCTGTTGTCTCAACCCGTTTGTTACTAGAAATATTCTGGATACTACATCGAAATTGGGTCAAATGATAGTTTAAAAATGAGTATAACCCAAATGAATTTCAAGTACCACCTTCTTTCTCATCTTGTGCAGCTTTTACTTTCATCTTCACTTAGTAAGTGGTTCAGTATCATATATCTGCACCAGAAACTCTAGTTAATCCTGCTTATGTTTTAATGAAACAATGTTACTTTATACATGAATTTTTGGAGTTGGCTGTTTCAGTAAATTCAGTTTGTCAGGTTATGATACAGCACTGAACTGTGGTTTATTGAAAATGGAAGTGAATGGTCCTGATTCCCTCTTCCTAGCCAAGGCAGAAAGAGAAATAGGACAATTTGTGTGAATCAGCCAATCAGTGTTCTGTCTGAATGAGGTCAGTGAGAACTTTAACATGAAAAATGAAAAACAGAATAAAAGTTAGTGTTGCCCAGATAATGCCTCACTGTAATGATCTTTCTACAATGTCCTGCAGCTCTCCTTCCTGATGTTGTATGTTTTAAAGCAATGTGGATGTGCAATTGTAAGCCACCTTGAGTCCCCCTTGGTGTAGAGAAAGGCAGAATAAAATAAGGTAAATAAATATACCAAACAATAGATATATTTCTCCTTCATTTACACCTGACAAGTGAAAACTTATTTAAAAAAATAAGTTGAACTTAGCCACGAAAATGGCTAAGTTCAATAAGAACGTTAGTAACATCTGCTGGAAATGTAAAAAAGGAATTGGGAGCCTATACCACATGTGGTGGAACTGCCATAAAGCAAGAGTGTTTTGGAAGGTGATTTATAGGGAGATGAGAAAGATGTTAGAGATCGATTTTGAGTTTAAACCCGAATACATGCTTCTGGGCTTGATTGATTTTGATTTAGAGGTTAATAAAGAAAAATTGTTTATATATTGTACAATAGCAGCGAGGATGACCTATGCAAAGAGGTGGAAGGCTGAAGACACTCCTGAGTTATGGGAATGGAAATCGAAAATCTTGGACATAGCAAACATGGACTCATTAACAGCTGCACTAGCGGAAGATATCCACAGAGAAAAGACAGATTGGTCCCTCATCACTTCTTACTTCAAAAATTCTAAGATAAATTTATTGGTTGAACTTTAGAACATTGATACAAAAGTATTACCCCACTAGGACTTTGTGGAGGAAGTTCGAATATCTGACTTTTTCATTTGAGCAATTATTAAATCAACATTTACTTTTAGCCGTTTGGCTACCTCCAATATGGGAGCTAACTCTTAGGGAATCGAGTGAGTCGGAAGCACTCTGTGTTTGTTATGTTCTGTCCTGCCCTGTTAGTCTTGGGTTGGGGGGAAAATAATAATCTGAATGGCATCTAGAGCTTTCTCTCAACACTCACTCCAAAACATAATTTTAGAACAAATATCACCAAGGCCAACTGGTCCAAAGATCGGCAGCCAGATTACAAACTGGAGCTCCATACAGGGAGCGGACAACTCCCCTGTTACGGCAGCTCCACTGGCTGCCGGTCTGCTTCCAGGCTAGATACAAAGTGCTGGTCATCATGTTTAAAGCCCTAAATGGTTCAGGCCCAAGCTATTTGACAAATCACATCTCCTTTTATAAACCAACTCAGACACTGTGGTCAGCTGAGGAGGCCCTACTCTCGGTCCCACCCCTGCCCCAAGTACAGCTGGTGGGAACGAGAGAGGGGCCTTCTCCGTGATCTCCCTCCACCCCTGGAACTCCCTCCCCAAAGAGATTAAAATGCCCCCCTCCTCTCGTTCAAAAAACAACTAAAGACTTACCTTTGCTTGCTGGCATATGGAGAGAAGGAAGATTAGACGATTATGCTCAGCCAATACACCACGGTCTGGAAATTGTTTTACACTTTGGCTTTGTTGGCCTTGGTGATATTACAGATAATTATAATTAATTTTAACATTATTCTAAATGAACCTGGGGACTGCTGTGAATTCTTTGTGAATTTGGGTTCATTTTTTATATCAGATATAATTTAATTTAATTTTAGATTGTTTGTTTTGTTTAACTTGATTTTACACGTGGGTTTAATTTGATATATGTGAATCTAATGTGGTATATGTCGGCTTACTTTGAGTTCTGGGTGGTCTGTTAATGTGTTTGTAGTTCTTATTGTATTCGGCACTGAATGTTTGCCTTTTGTTGTTGGAATCTGCCCTGAGTCCCCTTGGGGAGATAGGACGGAATATAAATAACGTTATTTATTTATTTAAATATTCATAACATTAATTAAGCTCATATTTATGTATGGTGACCCTACTTTCTCTTTTAATAAACTTCTCAAAAAAGTCTTACCTCCTTCTCCAGCCAATTAAATAGCTCACAAAGAGCAACGGCATCCTTGATCTGTTATTAAAATCAGAACAGAAGAAACAAGGCAATGGAATATATACAATTAGAATACGTGCCATTAGCACTCTTTAAAATCTGGCCACAAACATTTAAGGCAGATATTTATGAACCAGCATTAGCAAACGTTACTGAAAATATTTATGTCCTCTGCCACTTCACCAGCAGGGCATATGTGGATCATCATTGCATGGATCAATTAAAATCTATAATCTGCCATTCTTTTAGCAGAAATCACTTTATTACATTCAGAAAGTCACTTACATGAGCCTTCCTCATGCCTTCGGACTCAGATGCATTCTTCACAGCCTTTGAAATGCATATGGGAGTATAGGGTGTGAGATAACGATGATCCTGAAGAAAAAGAACACAAATGCACTAATTTTGTCAAAAAGTCCAATAACCTATTGAGCTGGGGTTGTCTGGGCACTATGTTATAACTATTTCAGACCCTTCCAAATCTCCTGAGTCAGATAGAAAAGATGTACACCACACAAGCACTTTATCATATGGTGGTTTATCTGTCCCCTGATTATTCCCCTTCATCACATTTATGCCTCACCATTAAAAAATATATATAGGTTCAAGGCAAATTCTTGATAGTATCACATTTTAATCATGATTTTTATGTATTTCTTTATTTCCCTTTTGGCTGAAATGCCACTAACACTAACATAAATCTAAAATTCAACAGTCTGCTGAACAACCGTAGGAGGCTGATTAGGTTGATGTGACCCAAGATGTTTAACAACATGCTGGGATTTGAGTGTCTTTCTTCATATCCAGTCCCAATGCAAATCCAACACTATTTTTAACCTTCTAACAGTACTACTTCCAACTTTTCAATGGTGTTTAAAAGTTGCAATAATGATTGTCAAGTTTACACTTTGCAGAAAGAAAGACTGTCACCTCTTATGCCCCCAAAGCTAGTTCTGGAGGGCTGGGAAACCTTTCACACTACATAACACTTTGTAACAAAATTTGACAAAAAAATGTTCTGTTCCTGGTTTGAAAGTGTTATTTCCTGTTTAATCGTGTGGTACTTACTTTGAAAGTAGTTGTTATACTGCATAAACTCCATTTTTGCGGCTGCCACAAACTATGTTGAATTGGTTGAGACTCTATGACAGGGGTGCTCATTAGATAGATCGTGATCTACTGGTAGATTGCGTAGGGCGTCCTGGTAGATTGCAAGCAGGGCGGGAGGAAAGATCAGTCCCGCCCTGCAGGCTCCCACCGCCGCCCAAGTGCTGCCAGCCCTGGGTTATCTGAGGTCCTTTCCACACAGTTGAATACAATCCCATGTTATCTGCTTTGAATCGGATTATATGGCAGTGTGGACTCAGAAAACCCAGTTCAAAGCAGATATTGTGTTATATGTTTCACATTTTTGTAGTGGGTAGGTAGATCATTTTGACTTGGTTGTTTTATAAGTAGCTCACATGCTGAAAAAGTGTGGACACCCCTGCTCTATGAGGTATTTATTGAAAAACATATAGAAACAAGTGCTGCAGGATGTCCCACAAAAACAAAGTTTTTGCAGTTCAATATAGTTCTGTATAGGAATATCTAAGGCCCCTTCCACACAGCTGTATAAAATCTACACTGAATTGGATTATATGTCAGTGTGGACTCAGATAATCCAGTTCAAAACAGATATTGTGGATTATCTGCCTTGATATTCTGTGTTATATGGCTGGGTGGAAGAGCCCTAGGTCTTCGGAGTTATTCTATGGTCAGTATCCAGTGGAAGATGATCATTGAGTCATGCTGGAAGACATAAATATTCCTTAAAGAGGTGTTTTCCTGGGTTAAAAAAACAGCAATTTTTAATTCATGTTTTTAATCTCACTGGCATGCTAGCAAAATTACTCACATATTATGGGCAGCTAGAGTACATTTTAAATCATTATTGATATGTTAGGAACTTTTATGCATTTTAATCGTTTAACTTTATGAGGCACATGAGTTTTTTGTGAAATTTTGTTTTATTTAAATAGTATTTTTATTATATTTTCTAAATTTTCTTTTCTTTTGTTGATATAAGTTTATTGATGTTATTTTGTATTGTTTTGATCTGTGTGTTTTCATTGACTATGGCATTGAATGTTTGCCTTTTTGTATGTAAAGGGAAAAGTATTTAGAATTCTCTGTCAGAAAACCCTAGTACTTTATCAAACTGCAAACTTCAAGATTTCATAGGATGCAGCCATGACAGGTAAAGGTCCTATTCTTGTGTATAAGTTGAACATCCCTTATCAAGTATTCTGACATTCAAAATTCTCAGAAATCTGAAACTGTGGACCTGGATGGCTGACGAAGTGTAAACATTGCCTTCTGTTCATTCAATGTACACAAATATTCCTGCACAAAATTATTTAAAACACTGTATAAAACTCTTTCATGATATATCTATAAGCTGAAATATAAAACATAAGTAATTTTGTGTTCAGACTTTGGTCCCATCTTCAAGATATCTCCTTATTTATTTATATATGCACAAATGCAGGTATTGCTAAATCCAAAACAAAAATCCAGTCTCAAGCAGTTCAGATATGGGATACCCATCCTGTAGTATGAAACAGGATCTGGGAATTAGCAATAGTATGCATTAAGGATTAAAATAGAGGAAATGTGTGCACTTCTAACAGTGAAATAGAAACAATATTCTTCAACTGATTTTTTATTATTTGCTATAATTTGTTATAAGCAGATTTTAAAACCAGACAGGGTGCCAAAATGATAAACACAAATCAGCTTTCCAGACCTTGTTGTTGTGTGCTTTCAAGTAATTTCTGACCTATCACATGGTTTCCTTGGCAGACAACACCTGGAATCACATTGTGTCCAATTCAGGGCAGTGCAATTGAAGGGAAATGTTGACAAGCTGGAATGTGTCCAGAAAAGGGTGACTAAAATAATCGAAGGTCTGGAGAACAAACCCTATGAGGAGCGGCTTAAAGAGTTGGGCATGTTTAGCCTGAAGAAGAGAAGGCTGAGAAGAGACATGAAGGCCATGTATAAATACGTGAGAGGAAGTCATAGGGATGAGGGAGCAAGCTTGTTTTCTGGTGCCCCTGAGACTAGGATGTGGAACAATAGCTTCAAACTACAGGAAAGGAGATTCCACCTGAACATTAGGAAGAACTTCCTAACTGTGAGAGCTGTTTATCAGTGGAACTCTCTGCCGCAGAGTGTAGTGGGGGCTCCTTCTTTGGGGGCTTTTAAACAGAGGCTGGACGGCGATCTGTTAGGGGTGCTTTAAAGGTGATTTTCCTGCTTCTTGGCAGGGGGTTGGACTGGATAGCCCACGGGGTCTCTTCCAATTCAATGATTCTATGATTCTATGATGTCATGACTACGGCTGGTACAATAAACAATTCATTAATTCATAAATTTTAAAAAAATATTACTAAAACTAAGTTTTATATTAATGCCAATGCTTCTGAAAAACTGCACTCTGATGTTTCTTTGTACTGCTCAGACCTGATTACTTTTATTTCTAAGGTTCCTGCTTCTGCACTGTATTCTTAGCAAACCCTTTTTCCAACTGATTTTTCTGTGCTCTGCTGATCACAAATCCTAACCAGGCGAATAGGCTTCTAACCGATAGAACAATCTAGCCCCCAAACAGTGTCACCAAGCACAGACTAGAAATAGACCAAAGAGAGCAGGTGAGTCCTGCAACCTATTTAAAGGGTGATTTGTCACACACACACCCCAACCAAAAAAGGACAGTTTGGGGACCTTGAAAGAGGTAAAGGATGAAAAATGAGTCTTTGTGATTCTCTGAGCTCTTAAAGCGACACTTTTTCCACCTCTGCTACAGAGGCAGCAATTTTTTTAAAAAAATTCAGTGGGATGTGCTATGCCCATCATGCCCAAAGTGGGCGCTAGCGCCCCCTGGGGGTGGGTGGAGCGATTCAGGTGGGCGGCCCTGCCCCCTCCAAAATGGCTGCCAACCCCCGTTGCTTTTTGCGCCGCTTTTGGTACTTCACTGGCCCCGCAGCTTGCGGGGAAGGGGAGAGGAGGCGGCGGGCCCTCCATTCTCTCCCCGCTGCCTTTTTTGCACCCTGTGGCCAGTGAGGAGGGAGGGAGAGAGAAAACGGGGACAGCAAGAGGCAACGTGTGGGGGGCAAACGAAGGCTCCCTCCGCCACCCCCTGCACACCATCCCCGCAGTCTCCCGAATAGCGCGAATAGCAACACGCAGGGGGCGGGCGAAGCGCCCTCTGCCGCTCCCCCACGCCATGCATGCAGGCCAGAGGGGGCACCGAACGTCATTTCAACTTTAAAGTAATCTCACTGGCATGCTAGCAAAATTACTCACATATTATGGGCAGCTAGAGTACATTTTAAATCATTATTGATATGTTAGGCACTTTTATGCATTTTAATCGTTTAACTTTATGAGGCACATGAGTTTTTTGTGAAATTTTGTTTTATTTAAATAGTATTTTTATTATATTTTCTAAATTTTATTTTCTTTTGTTTTATTAAAACAAAAGTAGTTTTATTAAAACTACTACTATATAGTAGTTTTATTAAAACTACTATATATCAAGGGCTATTTTCTCAAAACTCTGCCAGTATATTTTCTGTTGGTCATGGAAGTTTGTGTGCCAAGTTTGGCTCAATTCCATTGTTGCTGGAGTAGGTGAACTATAAATCCCAGTAATTACAACTCCCAAATGAGAAGGGCTATTTTCTCAAAACTCCACCAGTGTTCAAATTTGGGCATATTGAGTATTTGGGCCAAGTCTCATCCAAATCCATGGTTGTTTGGGTTGAGAATGCTCTCCAAATGTCAGTGAACTACATCTCCCCTAAATCACTGTGAATGCATTCCAAAGCCCTCCAGTATTTTCTGTTGGTCATGGTAGTTTGTGTGCCAAGTTTGTCTCAATTCCATTATTGGTGGAGTTCAAAATGCTCTTTGATTGTAGGTGAACTATAAATCCCAGCAGCTACAACTCCCAAATGACAAAATCAATCTCCCTCCAACCCCACCAGTATTCAACGTTGGGTACATTGAGTATTTGTGCCAAATTTGGTCCAGATCCATGGTTGTTTGGGTTCAGAGTGCTCTACATCTCCCATAAATCAGTCAATTCAACCTTCTCCCATACTTTCTGTTGGTCATGGGGGTTCTGTGTGCCAAGTTTGGTCCAGATCTGTCATTCATGGGGTCTCGGCTGTGGAAGTCCGAACTGAATTGGTCGAAGGTACTGCAAATCCCATCATCCGTTGTCCATACTCCCCCAAACATATTGGTTTTGCGATTAATCACTATGCTTTAATTATGTTCAATTTGTACCAATGAAAATACATCCTGCATATTAGATATTTGCATTAGAATTCATGAGTAGCAAAATTATTTATGAAGTAGCAATGAAAATATGGTTGGGAGTCACCCCAATATGAGGAACCTTATTTAGGGGTCACGGCATTAGAAAGGTTGAGAACCACTGCATTAATACATATAACTTTCTGTTTCATTGCTATTAAAAACATTTAAAAATTAATTTCTAAGGGGGCGCTGAGTAATTTTTTTTTTTCTGGAAAGGGGGCGGTAGGCCAAAAAAGTTTGGGAACCACTGTGCTACGTGATAGAGTCTCCTTCTCTTGGTGTTTCTAAGCAGTGGCTGGATGGTCATCTATTGGGAGTGCTTTGATAGGGTGTTCATGCATGACACAATGGGGTTGAACTGGATGGCCATTGGGGTCTCTTCTAGCTCTGATTCTAAGAGGTTTGATCTCTCACCAAAACATACTGACCTTAGGGATCGCCTGGGTCAGAGCATAGCTGGACTTGTCACTGAGCCAAACTTTCTCATGAGAGTTTAGGCTCTCACAGATGGACTTCAGAACCGCGAGGATGGAGTCATATGGCAACACTTGGATACTCAATTCAGCATCTTGAGGAGAATTCTGCAGAAGATGTTCTCTCACAGCTGGGTCTCCCATGCGGTCACCATCAATAAACAATCTGTAAAAATGAATGGTGAGAGAAATTATAAATCCATACTAAAAGGATGTTTTCAGAATTAAAATCCATACAGAAATGCATTTTTCAGAACAAAAATAAAATTCCATATATAAATATATATATATATATATTAAAAAAAATGCAGGTGAATAGATGTCATGAATACAAATGCATTGGCAGCTAACACAAATGTAATTACTAGGCTTGTTTGATCCAAAAAAAATGTTCAAAACTCGTTTTGGATGTAGAGGGCGCTAGTGGTTCGGATCTAAAGTCAATTCCAATTTTCACAGGGGAAAAAAAGATCAAAACTTTTCAAAATTTCTGAGACTTCCGAATCCTTTGTTAATGGTTTCAAAGTATGATTTCCTGTTCATTTGGTGATCTTTACTTTGAAAGTAGTTGTTTTACTCCAGAAAAAGGGGGGGGGAGAGAAGCAAGGGGAAGAAATCCATCCACTCTGGTTAAAACCACTGGGAAAGAAAAGGAATCCATCCACACTGATTCATCGACACTGGTTTAAACTGACACAGATCCATCCCATCCACACTGCGATAAACTGACGCAAGACAGAAAGGAAAGGAAAGAAATTCATCCACACTAGTTTAAACTGACATTTTTCCTGCTGTTTTTCTCCCTTCCCTTCTCCTCTTTCCTTATCTCTCTTCCTTTTCCCTTTCCTTTTCTCCTCCAAATCCCAGCCCGTTCAGGAAAACATTGGGGGGGGGGGGCATTTTACTAGGTTCCCCGGGTATGTTGTTCCCTTGCAAAGCAGTGGCATGGCACCTTTCCCACCCAAGCTTCCTAGTCCCTTCCCGTTTGTGTCCCCATCTGCTGTGCCGAAACCCTGCCCCTCCTGAGGTGGTTTCCCCTCATTGGCTGGAGGCAAGCATCCCAGCATGCAAGCTGTTGCTTGCCTCCAAACACTGGGTCTTTTCTGAATCACTTCCTGAGTCGGAACAAAGATGGCAACAGTGGCTTCGAAAGGGCAAGGATACTTCTAGGTTCCCAAAACACTTCGAAATCGCATCAAAAGGGAATTTGATCTGAATTTAATCCGAATTACGAAGATTCCGACTGGCCCTAACCATGCCTAGTAATTAATGTATATCTTATCTCAGGAATACAACAGATTCATACTCGAATATACAGAATATTAACACAAACCAGAAATTTATTTATTTATTTACTATATTTGTATACTGCTTTTCTCAGCCTTATTGGCGACTCAAGGCAGTTAACAACAAGTCAATACACATAACAATAAAATACAAATTAAACATTAAAACAGTATAAAACCACAATAGAAGCAATAAAAACAATAAAAACCAACATCATTATCATCAGCATCTCCTAGTTAAATAACGTTGTCCAAGTTCCATTGTCAAGTGATTCCATTTCCTATGTCAGTTACTCTGCATTTGTAAACGCTTGCTCATATAACCATGTCTTAACTTGTCTCCAAAATGTTAAGAGTGAGGGAGCCGATCTAATCTCTTTAGGGAGGGTGTTCCATAGCCGAGGGGCCACCACAGAGAAGGCCCTGTCTCTCGTCCCCGCCAAACGTACTTGTGGATAGGGCAGGATCAAGAGCAGGGCCTCTCCGGACTATCTTAAAGTCCTAGATGGTTCATAAGCGTAGATGCATTCGGACAGGTAAAGTGGGCCAGAACTGTTTAGGGCTTTATAGGCTAAAGCCAGCACTTTGAATTGTGCCCAGTAGCAGACTGGCAGCCAGTGGAGCTGGAGCAGCAGAGGAGTTGTATGCTCCCTGAGCGCTGCTCCTGTTAACAAACTGGCTGCTGTCCGTTGGATCGTTTGAAGCTTCCGGACAGTCTTCAAAGGCAACCCCACGTAGAGTGTGTTGCAGTAGTCTATACGGAATGTAACCAGAGCATGGACTACCATGGCCAAGTCAGGCTTCCCAAGGTATGGGCACAGCTGGAGCACAAGTTTTAGCTGTGCGAATGATCCTCCAAGGTCAGCAATGAGTCCAGGATCACAACCAAGCTGCGAACCTGCGTCTTCAGGGGGAGTGTAACCCCATCCAACACAGGTTGTAACCCTATGCCCTGTTTGGCCTTGCAAATGACCAGGAGTACCTCTGTCTTGTCTGGATTCAATTTCAATTGGTTTGCCCTCATCCAGATTGTGATATGCCCTGAGTCCCCTGTGGGCTGAGAAGGGCGGAATATAAATGATGTAAATCATTGGTCGATGTAACTTTGGTTTTAATGTGGTTTTTGTTATTATATTTTAAACTGTAGGGCATGTTGCCCATGTATATCTTTTGTGATCCGCCCCGAGCCTGCTGGGAGGAGCGGAATATAAGAACGAACAATAAATAAATAAATAAATAAATAAATAAGCATGAAAATAAATAAGATTTTGCAGACTGCATCGGCAATCTTCTTCAAAACATCACATACTGGCATCACATTGGTATGAGAAGCAGAAAAGCTTCACAGGAATTAAATCCAATTTTTAAATTTCTCTATCATAAATACCTCCTCAGACCATGAATATGAACTTCTCAAAGAAAATTATGTCAACCACCAAAACGAAATCAACGTGAAACAAACCTGAAAGCAACAGTACTCGTTACCTGATGGTATTGATCCCTATGATGGCATAAGCAAAAAACACCGGGTTGTATTCAACATCAGAGCCTCTGAGATTAAAGAGCCCTACAAAGAATGAAGAACCTGGTATTACAATCCCAAATAAAATTCAGCATTTTGTTTAAACGAAAAGGAAAGGAAAAACAGGTGATAAATGGTAAGTTCTAGCACTTAATAGTCTGAGCCACAAGATGGCACTAGAAGCCCAGCTGAAAATCTTGTTTGTGGGGTTGAACATTTGTTCAAATTTGTTTTTCCAAACATTCACTACAAAACATGTGCTCATGAGCATTGTCACCAGGAATGAGGTAACATGTAACAGTGTGTATATTTTCTTTGTAAACATATAACTGGCAAACAGAACTGTAGCAACTCCCCAAAGCCAGAAGAACTACTGTTGCCAAATGTATGAGTAATGCCTGCGAATCAACAGTTAATATGTTATCTTTTTCACACCAATGTAAGCATTGGTGAAATCAAGAATTGTGGAAGATTTTGGACTAAAGACACTGAGAGACCAGGGTTTGCATCCCCACTCTGCAATGGAAACCCAGTAGGTGTCCATAGGCAAATCTACATTGACTATTTGATGCAGTTTCAAACTAGTTTCAAACTGTAATAGCTAGACAAAAAAAACTCTCACAAAAGCATTTGAAGTAATTGAACCTCAAACATGAAATGGTAAACTACATTGGCAGAGTCATAAAAAGCATATGCAGGAAAGTTGGAAGTCGTTTGTCAAATACATTAAATGCTTCTCATGTTGGAGGAGGATAACATAATATAACACCCTTTCTGACAAATAAAGGAAATTAAAAGGACATGTTTCATATTGGAGGACCCAGTTTTATACAGGGCTTGGTTCTAAGGGCTACTTTGGGAATGTGTTTTCTACACAACAGAGATTAGCTTCCATCTCCCAGTTTAGGTAGAACTGTGGATTTTGTAACCAAAGAGGCATTGGGGCATTTTCTTCTAGCCCTGAAACAGGGCAATAGACAACAGATAGAGCAACTTCCTTATCTGGGCAAGAATTCAACTCTTTCCAAGGTTAAAAACTCCATTTAATGAAGTGAGGATTCAAGCTAAAAGGCACTAAGTGATTTGCAGAGTTTGGAACTAATCACTTAAATTAGCACTTATGTCCAATAGTACAATATACAGGTATTATTTATTTATTTATTTATTTATTTATTTATTTAAAACTTTTGTACCCCGACCTTCTCACCCCTATCGAGGGACTCAGACCGGCATTACAGCAAAATTCAATGCTATACAATTTAAAAACAAGTACAACAACATATTAAAATACATTAAAACCTAGCATAAAACCACATCGCCATTAAAACAATTCGAGTCAATCTGTAAACGTGGTAATTCATTCAGATAAAAGCCAATCTCAGCCTATTCTGGGAAGGCTTGGTTCCATATCCAAGTCTTCACCAGCCTCCTAAAAGACAACAGAGAGGGGGCAGACCTAGCATCACTTGGGAGAGAGTTCCATAGCCGAGGGGCGACCACAGAGAAGGCCTGTCTCTTGTCCCCACCAGACGCGTTTGCGAAGCTGGCGGGACCGAGAGCAGGGCCTCTCTGGAGGATCTTAATGTTCTTGATGGTTCATAGGGGAGAATCCGTTCGGACAGGTAAACTGGGCCAGAACCGTATAGGGTTTTGTAGGTTAAAACCTGCACTTTGAATTATGCCCGGAAGCTAATTGGCAGCCAGTGGAGCTGGCGCAGCAAGGGAGTTGTATGCTCCCTGTACCCCGCTCCTGTTAGTAACCTAGCTGCCGAACGTTGGACTAATTGCAGCTTCCGAGCGGTCTTCAGAGGCAACCCCATGTAGAGAGCGCTGCAGTAGTCTATTTGGGATGTAACCAGAGTGTGGACCACCATGGCCAAGTCAGACTTCCCAAGGTACAGGCGCAGCTGGCGCACAAGCTTTAACTGTGCAAAAGCTCTCCTGGCCACCGCCAAGACCTGGGGCTCCAGGCTCAGTGATGAGTCCAGGATCACTCCCAGACTGCGAACCTGCGCCTTCAGGGGGAGTGTAACCCCGTCAAGCACAGGCGGTAACCCTAAGCCCTGTTCGGCCTTACGACTGACCAGGAGTACCTCCGTCTTGTCTGGATTAAGTTTCAATTTGTTAGCCCTCATACAGTATGATGCACTGTAACGGTTTCCTATACTGTTTTAAGTAGTACTTAATACAATATACAGTATATACAGTGTATACCATTTTTGAGTATACACTTCATGGGCTCTGGGTCCATTATTTCCACCCACTGTGGATTATCACAACCTATACATAAAATTGCAGCAGCTTGAACATGGACATACTGAAGCTTCTGCACATACATCACTGCCATTAAATAATATGTGACACAATCACACACTTTTTAGTCACAGAACCAAACCCCTGCGGAGTCAGAGGGTTCACTGCATTTATAACATTTAGTTACTTTCGCAGCTACAAGCTGTCACCTTAGGAAATGGTGCAGGAGGACTAATACATATTTCAAATGCTGTCTTATGACTTGTGTTGTTCTATTATGCATTGAAATAAAGATTTTTTAAAAATGATATATTTTTTTCTGCAGGTGTTACTTGTCACACAAACAGGTACGAAGCAACACCATCTCAAATTCCCTCTTCAATATAACCATTAGAAAGACAGGTGCTATTTGTCATTAAGCACAAAAAGAATTTGGAAAAATTACTTCTTTGGATCATAACTCCCAGGATCTTCCAACAAACATGGTCTGTTCAAAAATAAATTTTGCTGACTCTACCCACAATGCAGGATAGCAGCTGGCTTATCCAACCATCCTGCTCGAAGAATAGTTAACAGTTAAGTTACAAGGAGGGCAGCCAACTGTCTAACTTTCACTGAAATGATCCGGGTTTAGACATGGACAGCCAACTCCTCTAAGTCTTCATATTTCAAAGACAGTAGTAAATGCAAACCTTCACTGAAAGAACAGTATCATGCAAGATAAGACTATCAATGGCTACTATTCATGATGACAATATATTGTCTCCACAGCACCAGAAGCAGCATTCCTCTTGATAACAGTTTGAGGATTGAATAAGAGAGAGAACAGGCTAATTGGCGGCTATAGAAATAAGAACACTAGACTAGGTAGACATTTGCCCTGATCCATTATAGCTTTTTTGTGTTCTCATACTCTTACGACTTGCCATTTTAACAGACTTTTATGCATGCCACTACATTGCTCATTTTCAACCACACAGAGATCAACAAACTGAAACAGACAATGCCACGGAAACCAGACTGATACCCATACTCACAAGCCACTTCATCCAAGGCTGTCACCACAAACCACAGAGCTTTCCTCTCAGCCATTTTCCCCCGCAGAGATGTGATCTTATCCTTCCAACTCATCCCTGCAACACACAATAAAAACTGAAGCTCAAGTAAGGTGATGATCCCAAAGCAGTTATTGATACCTGAAAGGTCCATTCACCTTAGCCTAACATAAAATGCCCAACAGATGTTATGCCCTTGTGCAGATATAAAGAGATCACTCTGCTTAAATTTTTTCTCATGTGTCCTTGTCATCTTGAAGGAGAACATCTTTTTGTCATCCTGTTTACCTGTGTAGTTCAAGTTCAAGGTTATCAGAGGTTTGCAAGGCCGTGGTGGCCGATCTGCCCAGATGGCATCAATGAGATTGTCCTTCACCGGCAATAGAGCATGCCCAGCACTTTTCAAAACTTTGGACATCCTCTTCCATTGATCTGAGATAAACAAACAGATACATCAAAATAATGTTGCGGAGACCCCCAAATTGATCATGATTCTGTATTAACTGTGTTGATAAAGTCATCTTTTAGATGGGTCCCTCCAGATGCTTCAACATCACTTTATGAGAGGGAAATGGTGCTTTGAGAAGAACTACTATGCGTAGAAAATCAGAGATATTTGGGCTAACTGTGGAAGGATGCAGCTTAGGAGTTGGAGAAAAGTTGTTTCATTCATGCAAATAAGAATATTAGCAAACTAACCTGCTGGAATAATGAATGGGTCTACTCCAACTTTGGAGCCCTCAGGAAGCACACTCACAAGCCAGTCCTCCTGTGCGGGAGTGTCCTTCAGACCTGATGATGGAAAGGACTGTGGTAAGTGCCTCTTAGATTGAAGAAAGGAATGCAGACATGGAAGCCATGACAGTGAGGTGAAAGGGAAAGGACAGGGGCCCATTATGATATACAACATAAAGTGAAGAAAATATGCCATCAGGTCCAAGGGAAACCAAGCAGACCATCACAAAAAAAACCCCTATGACTCCTCACCGCTGTATCCTCTCACCATGAAAGCAGACAACTGGACTGGCTCCTCTTACAGCAAAATTAAATGCCACTTGGCATCTCTCCTTTTCTTGTTCCATGTAAGCACTCCCAGTTTTAAGCTAAAATAATTACTAAGATTGATACAGTGCTGAAAAGATACAACTCCAAACATTCCTCACAATTCCCTACCATCATGCTTTGGAAAAGGATGGGAATGTTTTATGTAGATCAGCCAAAGTTACCTAGTCTTGCTAAGAAGTGTCACTCAGAGTCTCCGGGCATTGCCAGCTTTGCTTAATGATGTCCCTAGAACTGTTCTGTATGAAACACCTGTTTTCCAACCCTGAGCTATGATTACTCGTATCTCCAAGAGCAAAATATCTGGGAATCAGCCACCGCGTTTTGCTTTCCTTGCCTGCACAGATTCCTTACCCTCTACATTTCTGGGTTTTATTTTTGTAGATTTAATTATTCATGGATTTAATAAACATTGTCTTTCTAGGAAACTCTAGTCTTCTACTGAAATTCTATGGCCACTTTATGGTGGTATTTGACCATAGTGAAGGACTGGAAAGCCTAAAGATTCCTAGAGAGGTGCTCTCTCGAGTTAAAAAAATACCGATCTTTTTTATTCACAGTTTTTCCATTTTTGTAGGGGTTCTGTACTTCTAATGGAAGAATGTGGAGGTCCAACTATACAATGAAAAATGAGAAAAGGTGAACAAATTATTTTCAGGCATTTCCCAAGTTACACACAAGATCTGTTCTGCAAGTTTGTTCTTAAGTTGAATTTGTTTGTAAGTTGGAACAGGTACATTTTAGGTGCACACTCACACACACACACATACACACAAGTTTTGGATAGTATAGGGAAGGGTTAACACCCCGGTTGCATTTCTTATTTACTGCCTCACTTTCTGTTCCCAGGATTATTGGATTTTGGAGAAAATGGCTTGCTGTGAGAACAAGGAATGGTGAGAAAGCTTCAGCAGAGGCACCTTTTCCTCATGAAAACTCTTTCAGGAGTGCATTTCCCTTTTGAGGGGTAGATTTCTCTCCCTTCCTGTTGTCTCACCCCTGTTCTTAACTATGAAGTCTTTGTAAGTCGGGGATTGCCTGTATTTACTTTGATCAATTAAGAGCCCACCACCCCATCTACCTTTCCTTCATTCGTTGGCCATTCCACACTACAACTTTTCTTGTTTGGAACAGAAAACAAGGAATAAACTAAGCAGCCATCTCCTTATTGCAGCAATAGTTGTAAGTTATTAGGGGATAAGAGTGACAGAGGGAGCTACAGCACTCAAGGTGACTCAAGGAAACTAATTGTGAAACAGAGTCCAAATCAGGAAAGTGAAAACATGATGCAAATCTGGGAACCCAGCCATACATTTCCTAAGCTTTAGTTTTGCTGCCTGCAATGCCAGCTTTTGCTGGCTCAAATGCTTTTGAAATGATTCACAGTAAGAAGACGAGAACAATATAAGGCTTTTATATTTCATCCCTTTTGGGTCCTTGGTCTTTACCTATATCTGTATTGCTCTTGTTATGTGTCTTCAAAACTTCACCTTATGGCAAGCGTATCAAGGACCAGCAGGGCACATGTGCTCATTCACTACAATTACTTTTCTCCTTTCTGGAGCTCATCAGGGACCAGCAGCCAATGGCTTGGGAAACAGCATTGGTCCAGGGGCCACCACTCTGAGTAGCACTGCTCTAGACCAGCAGTTCCCAAACTTTTTTGGTCATGGAAGAACTTTTTTTACCCGTGGAACACTAACTCTGTTCCAAAGCATTGCACTCTCAAATCCTTCCTTCTTTCATCTACTCCTATTGCTAGGGTGTTTTGTATAATAAGTTTGAAAATAAAGAAATTAAAATTTTATTTTTTAAAGTAGAGGTACACTGAATTTCAGTAAGATCTTCATTCTGGAATGAGTTTGTTTTTTTAAAGGTGTTTTTAAGATTTTAAAGGTTTTTTTGCAAAACCCATATGATGCTTTCGGAGAACCCTAGGGTTCGACAGAAAACATTTTGGGAAAGGGCGCTCCCAATGTGGCTCTGGTTATTATTGCATATTGGATGATCCTCTGGATCTGCACTGCAGACAGTTAGATCTGTATCTTCTCCATCCTAATGCAAAATATCTCTGCCTTTGAACAAATCACTACAAAGGAGGGCCAGAGAATTTCTACATCATTGAGGAGTGGCTGTCAGCCAACTGCAATCCAATAAACACAGGTACATATTTCTGATTGAAGGTATATATTAACTTTGCAATATTCACAGAAATTTAAGTACACTTGGGCCTCTGCTTTCACAGGTATTAGTAGTGAAGGACCTTCAATGAAACTGGGAAAACTGCAAATATGTTTAACCATCACTCCCCTTAACACAGAGGGGGGGGGGAACCTTGGCAGGGTGACTAGCTGGATTTGCCTGCTCATAAGGGAGAATGGGGACACCCATCCTATCCCCCTGCTCCCACCTGTGCAGGTTAACACACGCATGTACTCTTCTCTCGTCCCATGCTCTTCCTCTTCTCTGTTATGAACCACTTCACACTGGCTGCTGGAAACACCACACATCGTAGCAAATCCAGCAAGTGCCATCATGGGACATGGGAAACCCATCGCCCCATGCTCCAATTGCCCGGCTTACCAGCAGGGCGATTTCATAGGGGAAGCGTCAACTGTCTAGCTTCCCCCTCACTGATCCAAGGCAACATGGGAAATCTCCAGTGTTGCTGCTGCAGTGGCATACTCCACTTTACCGTCCCTTTAAGCACAGAGCCCCACCGGAAGTAGTACTCTGTCATGTATCAGGAGCAGGTGGGCTCTGTGCTTAAAGGGACGGTAAGTGGAGCATGGTGCTGGTTCTTCACCCGTCTAATGAGGTCACAAAATGCTGTTAAGCTCATAGCAGAGATGGGAACAAATACCGTAATTTGTGAATAATCAAATACACAAATGCTTAACCTGTAAACATAGAAACCTGACTGTATGTCAGTATTTCAGGGCAAAAAAAATCACATATGGACTGTTTTGGGTCCTGTATTGGGAGGAAAGATATAAATCCAGATGTTGTTTCAGCCCAGAGCAACAAAGTCACTGGTGAGGGAGGATAGATGCTGACATAACTCATAATTTGGATGGCCATAAGTTGCCACATTAGTATAATTTTCCACAGAAGTATCTTGTTCAGTGAAGTTTACTGAATGTCATTTTTTGCTTCCTAGATGAAAAATAACTCTTTTCCTACTGATGGGAAAAACATGCTGGGAAAGGATGATGATGGTGGTGGTGGTGGTGATGGTGACGACAACAATATTTATTTCTAAACTGCTTTTTCTTTCCAAAGCAGTTAACAATGCTAAAACAAGATAGAAAATGGACCTTATGGCTATCCATGTTCACATGAAGGAACATTGCAAAAACCACTTTATAAAGCAATATCCTCCATTTTATAACAGGAGAGAGAACACACATATTAATGAGTTAAAGATACTGAGTGCTTAATTAAATCACTGTTCGAGTGAGGTAAAGTAAACCATTTGGACTTGCCACACACCCATCTTCATGAGCGTCCAGTTGCTATCCATTTGCTGGGCACCTTGAAGAAAGTAGCGTCCATCAGTCCACATGGCTGCATGTTGCTCTGTAATAATGGCAGTTCCTGTCAAGAAGCACAAGTAAAACGGGCAGTTGCCATCATGAAGAAAATATATAGAAATGGTCACTACTGGCATTGTCATAAATTGCTGAACAAGAAAAGATTGGCCAGATTGTAAGAGGTTTCCTTCAGAACATGTTGAACTCAGAATAAACCACTGGAGTTCCCCTTTTAAAGACCTCCCCTCTCCCTTAGTCATGCATCATGTATTACATAATGCAGAAAAAGAATTCTTATCAGATTTTTTGGTATCTCTTCACTTTTTCCTTTGCAAAACACCATTCTTGTGCCAGCTCTAGTAACTGCTTGTAGTTTACATTTTTAATGTTTAGTATACTGCTCAGAGAACTTGGATTATCAGTTGGTTTAGAAGTATAATAAATACATAATGCCAATTAAATGTAGAATTTATTTATTTATTTATTATTTCAATTTCTATACCGCTCCTCCCAGTAGGCTCAGGCCGGTTTACAACAATCTAAACAACATAAAAGATAGAGAGAGAAAAGTAACTACAATCTAAAATACTAAAGTTCTATACTATAAATTCTAAGAACAAGGTGTTACAAAGGATCACTCAGATAGAATGCTTGCCGAAAGAGTGCAGCTTTTACATGCCCTCCGGAAAGAGGACAGCTCTCTGATCGCTCGAACCTCATCGGGCAAGGCATTCCAAAGCGCCGGTGCCATCACAGAGAAGGCTCATTGTCTGGTAGAAGACAGATGATAAGTCTGGACAGTAGGAACATTGAGGAGATTTTGTTCTTTCGACTGAAGTGATCTCTGGGGAACATATGGGGAGAGGCGGGCCCTCAGGTACACCGGCCCTAGACCATACAAGGCCTTAAAGGTTAAAACCAGCACCTTGAAAATGATCTGGTACTCCACTGGCAGCCAGTGCAATTGCTGCAAGATCGGAGTGATATGACCTCTCGCCGGTGCTCCGGCGAGCAGTCGCGCTGCAACATTTTGCACTAGCTTGAGGTTCCGGATCACAGACAAAGGAAGGCCAATGTAGAGGGTGTTACAGTAGTCTAATCTCGAGATGACCGTCACCTGGATCGCCGTAGCTACGTCGCTCCTGAATAGGTAAGCTGCCAGCTGCCTAGCCTGTCGCAGATGAAAAAATGCGGATCTGCTAACACCAGAGACCTGAGCCTCTATTGTCAGCGGTTGGACCCCCAGACTTTTTACTAAGGACGATAGGCGTAACGCTTCGCCGTCCAGGGTAGGCAGCCGGCATTCTCCCCCATCTGGGCAACCCAGCCAAAGGATCTCCATCCTCGATGGGTTCACCCTCAACTGGCTGGCCGCAGCCATCCAGTCACGCCCTCAAGGCACAGATGGAAATTATTGGGTACGGAGTCCGGCCGGCCCTCCATTCTCAGCACAAGCTGGGTGTCATCAACGTACTGATGGCACTCCAGTACTCCAGACAGGCCCAGGATTTCATCCAAGTTTTTCTGCTTTAAACTAGATTATATGAGTCCGCACTGCCAGATAATCTGGGATAAACAGAAAATCTGGGATCAGATCTGGAAGGGCCTCCAGTGTATATTGCAACAAATTTTGCTGGTTGGAAGACTTTGGGACTAACTTCCCCAAGTTTTGTTGTTAGTGTCAAGAGTTACATTACTTTTCAGTAAAGGCCTGGAATAAAAATTATTTCACCTCTCAACATTAAATGTAAGATAACATTTGTCATCAGTGAAATGATTTTTTACAATAGTTTGCCCTCATTAAAAAAAACTTTTTTAAAAACCCGTTCTTGATCATTTTTTTTGTAAAGTAATGACATGAATTTAAAATTATTGAGTTTTAACAGATCCAGGATATCTGGAAAATATGCTCACATGAGAGAAAAATGTGCTTGTGTACATCCGCAGCAACTGACATTGTACACAAGCCAGGAAGCAGAAGATCTGATCAAAGGGGTCAAGACAGTCATGTAGGATCAAAACACAAGCACCGTGCAAAACAAATGCTATTTGTTTGGACAGCATAAAAGGCACACATGATTAAGCCAGGTGGCCTAAAAGATCAACTTGGCTCCTTGCTTTTTAGGCCATTAACAAATCATTGTATTCATAGTTAGGCACGTTTACACCTGATCTTAACAACTTGTTAATTTCCATTTTACCATAAGGGACAAATGGGACTTCACACAGTAGGTAACCTGACAATGCCTCTGTTAATCGGGGACACAGCTTAAAATGAAGCCTGTATCTTGTAGCTGCAGCTTCACATTTGAAACCATAGGACGTGTGGTTGCTAAAGAGAACATCTTGTTTCCATACAAGATAAACAAAGGTTTCCACCATACACTATTAATTGAGGTTTGACATTAACAGATTTTAGTTGCCAAAAATATATTGTTGGGGGGGTGTTTCTGAAAGACGATTGCCTTTGGATAACCAACAACGTTCACTGCTAATTCCAGATATGCCAGGGCTGCAAGCAATCTGTTTTGATTGGCCTCGTAGAGAGAGAAAGGAGAGCTGTAATCACTGGATGGAATGGTTAAGATTTGTACTGTACTGGAGGGTCATCTGGGGGTCGAGAAAAGCTCATTACTCTACTGACATTACATCACCATTCCAGCTGGTGTAGATTGCACAAAAGGGAAAGGACAATCAAACCTTGCTCTTTCTACCCAGCAATTTGTTAGAAGTGAGCTGCCACCCACACACCCATGCTCACGGAGAAAGCCCAGAAAGGAGTGAAAATCCTTAGCAACACTGCAATACACTTGAGGAAAGAGAAGATGTTATGAAACATTCTGAAGATTAGTTGTTACTACTTGAGATAGGTGAGACTAACAACTAATCCCACTCATTTCAATGGGTCTAGTCAAAATAAGAGTAGAGTTCGCCCTCCACTTTCACAAGGGTTTCACACACATTTCAAAGTGCTGGCTTTAGCCTATAAAGCCCTAAACAGTTTTGGCCCAGCTTACCTATCCCAAGTTATGAACCATCTAGGACAGGGCTGCCCAGGAAGTCGATCGCGATCTACCAGTCGATCGCGGGACCGAAGGAGGTAGATCGCAGCCGGATGGGGCGCTTCTCAGAGGGGGGAGGAGCCAGGCCGCACCAAGCCCCACCCCCTCCCCCAGCTTCGGCACTCCCAGCAGCTGCTCCAGCCTTGAGGAGGGCAGGGCCAAGCCAGCCTTGTGCTAGCTATGCCACCACTGGCTTGGCCCTGCCCTCCTCAAGGCGGGAGCAGCTGCTGCTAGAGCTGAAGCCAGAGGGGGGCGGAGCCAGGCTGCACCAAGCCCCACCCCCTCCCCTGCTCCGCCCTGCTTCTCTCTCGTCCGGAAGCAAACGTGGATGGTGCGCAGCGCGGGAGGAGCGCGCGGAAGGTAGATCTTTCTGACTTGGTTTTATTATAAACTATACAATAAACAGGGATAGTTGTTCAAATATCAATGCTTTATCACCAACAATTGGTATATTAGAACAACTTAAACTTCATAGTAATATATATGCATGATTATATGCGAACCGCGAAAGAAATACAATATCACAAGCGACATTACTCACGTAACATCCCGTATACCATCAAACAATAGTGGATTCAATGTAATCTTTAGGTCAACTTGTAATAAGTGTAAATAGTATTATCCAAGTTCCAGAGATGGACCTTATAAGTCTAAAGTATAAAGTCAAAATGACGAGAAGATCACTGTAATAGTTCCTGTAGAAATTTGAATCAAATCAAAAGCCCATAAGGGGTAATTGTAATCCACAGCCCGATGGCCAAAAATACAGGACGCCCAAACACTTGGGAACAATTACCCCTTATGGGCTTTTGATTTGATTCGAATTTCTACAGGAACTATTACAGTGATCTTCTCGTCATTTTGACTTTATACTTTAGACCAGGGGTGCCCACACATTTTCATCATGTGAGCTACTATATGAACAATCAAGTTGAAAAGATCACCTGTTGCGAATGTGAGCGTGCGCGCGCGCATGCACGCTCCTACTGCAGCCTTCCATCCGCGCGGGGCTTCTTTCTTGCCTGCCCACGAACTCGCCGCCGCGTGCATCCAGGAAGGAGATCCTCCTTGCCTGCGCGCTCTCTCTCTCTTAATGTCTTCGTTGCCTTCCTCCTTCCTGCTGCATGCTTTCGCGAAGCAGGAAGTCCCCGTCCTGTCCTGCTTCTTGCGTGCACAGCAGGCCCCTCCCATGCACACAGCAGGAGGGTATTTATAGGCGCACCCACCAGCGCTCCAGCCAGATATGGCTTCTGCGGCGGCTCGGAAGGTGCAGGGCTGGGAAGAGGGGCCGCCTGGCTACTGCCTGGGCCGGGAAACTCAACAGAGAGAGGGACCCACGTGAGGCTGGAGCCTCTCCACGGCAGCCTCCCCCCTCCCTCCTCCCTCGAGGCTTCCTTACCTGGGTAGGAGAAGGAAGAGTGGAAGAGGTGCTTCCCCAAAGTGACAGATGCAGCGGGGGGGTGTCGCCCTTCCTTCCTTCCTTCCTTTCGAGGGTGTCACTCAGAAAGGACGCCCAAGTGGACGGCTGGCAGGAAGGAGGACCCCTCCCACTGGTGGCAGTCCATGCCAACGGGAGAGAGAGAGAGAGAGAGAGAGAGAGAGAGAGAGAGAGGTGGCTCTCTCTCTCTCTCTCTCTCTCTCTCTCTCTCTCTCTCTCTCCCTCTCCCGTGAGCCCTCGCCGCCTTTCTCCTTCGAGGGCGAGGGAGGGGGAGGCGGAGAAAGGCGGCGAGGGCACAAGCAGCAGCAGCAAGTGCAGTCTCCATCCCCGCAGCCCCCCTCCTCCTCAGGTTCAGCCCCAGGAACACGGCGGAGCCCCCCCTCCTCGCCCCCCAACCAAGGAAAGAAAGCAGCCCCACACAGCTCGCTCACCCAGGTCTCGGCTTGGAATGGGAGTCCCGGGGGGCAGCAGCAGGTTTTGCAGCGGGGCTTGCTTGGCTTTGCCCAACTTTGCCTGGCCTCCTTCGCCTCTCTCTCTCTCTCTCTCTCTCTCCCTCCCTCCCTCCCTCCCTCCTTTCAGCGCCCGCCTGCCTGCCTGCCTGCCAAAAGGATCCGAAAAAGTTCTCCGGATTTCTTTCTTTTCTCCTTGGCTCTCTCTCTCTCTCTCTCTGACACACACACACACACACTCCCTCCATCCCTCCCACAGCCTCGCATCCTATCTGTGCGCGTGCCTTCGCCTTGCTCCCGTCCACCCCAGCAGCAACCAATGGGCGGTCATGTCACCAAACTGTGCGTGGCAAGACAAGCGCCAGGGCCCGCCCACTAAAGCCTCATTTTGGCAAAAGAAGCCCCGCGAAGGCGGCAGGAGCGCACGTGTGCGCGCATGGCAGGAGCGCACCATTTGGCTGGTGAGGCCCAAAGATCACCTGGAAGAGGGCCGAAGATCACCTAGGTGCTCCCGATCACCATAATGAGCACCCCTGCTTTAGACCTATAAGGTCCATCTCTGGAACTTGGATAATACTATTTACACTTATTACGAGTTGACCTAAAGATTACATTGAATCCACTATTGTTTGATGGTATATGGGACTGGGTTACGTGAGTAATGTCGCTTGTGATATTGTATTTCTTTCGCGGTTCGCATATAATCATGCATATATATTATTATGAAGTTTAAGTTGTTCTAATATACCAATTGTTGGTGATAAAGCATTGATATTTGAACAACTATCCCTGTTTATTGTATAGTTTGTGGATTTATAGAAGTTAGTAACGTTACTTCTTCGTTACGTTATTGGTTTTATTATAAGTAGCTCGCATGCTGAAAAGGTGTGAGCACCCCTGGTCTAGAAGGTTAAGATCTTTTGGGGAGGCCCTGCTCTCGATCCCATCTTCTTCGCAGATGCGTTTGGCAGGGATGAGAGACAGGGCCTTCTCAGCAGTGGCCCCTCGGCGGTGGAACACCCTGCCTAGGGATATAAGATCGGTCCCCTCTCTTCTGACATTCCGGAAAAAGGTTAAAACCTGGCTTTTTGAGCAAGCTTTTGCTAATGCAGCATAATTATATGAAATCATTGAACGACTTGACAATGCAATTGGATAATGACTTTGGCAAGGAGACGCTTATGACGTTTTATGGCTTTGTACAGGTTCATATTACATGTTAAATGTTTCAATAATATTTTATTATTGTTTTAATTGTTTCATAATTGTTGAGGCATCAAATTGTTGCCAGCTGTGAGTCGCCTCCAGGCTGAGAAAGGCAGTATACAAATATGGTAAATAAATAAATAAATTTCCTCAACAAGTTAGAAAATCCGACGATGACTCCTCTTCCTGTGTGCCACGGGTAGCTCCCTTCGTTTCCCCAGGCAAAACAGACATTTGCAGAACACAGTAGAGGAAGATGGACCCATATGGTAAGTGGGGTGGTGTAGAGGGCCAGCTACTCCTTTTCCTGTGTGCCACAGCTGTCTGTTTTGCACCAGCAAAGGAAGGCAAGTATCATGTGAAACAAAAATTCATGGTAAGCCCAAATTCTAAACACTCCTGAGGAATGTTGGCATGGCAGCCCTAACATCCGGGAGTCCCTGGGCAACGTCCTTGCAGACAGCCAATTATCTCACTGTAAGCACTGATTATACATGGTTCTTAAGTATATAAACATCATTTGAATGCGACTTAACCAACTGATGTTTACATACTTAAGAACCATTTATAATAAGTGCTTACAGAAGTAATCAACATTTGTTTTTTCACTATATAGATATCGGTGCTCTTAGAAGCCAATTGTCTCACACCAGAAGTGACTTGCAGTTTCTCAAGTTGCTTCTGACAAGAAAAAAAAAAGCCTTAACTTCAGGAGGTGGTGGCACTAGCTTGTGAATAATCAAAACTGCAAGTGTGAAACTTGCAAAACTGGAAGGACCACTGCAATACTGGATTTAGCCTCAAGTATAAACCTAGACCCAGACTTTTGAGACTAGGATTCCAATTCCCATTTGGCCATGGAAACACACCGGGAGACCTTGGGAGAAGTAATATGCTCCCAACCTCATAGGAATTAAAAAGCAAACCCTTCCTGAACCAATCTTGCCAAGAAAACTCCATGATGACTTCATCTTAGGATCAGCATAGGTCAGAAACAGCTAGAGGGCACACAATTAAACAAATGCATCTGAGCAAGCTACCTAGAAGAGGCTGGTTTCACACCCTTAAAATTATAGTCAGTAGCAGACAGGTTGTTTGGACTACAAATTCCTTCTCCTAGTATATAAAAATACAAGGAACCAGACTTTCAGCATCTATCTCCAAATATGAAAAATGAAATCAGAGAGATGAAGCTGTGAAAGTATGTCTAATTATGCGTCTGTACTGACATTCATCCCCAAGTAAGTCCCAATGAATTTAATTGGGTTGACCCCTAAAGAGAATTTCCCTGCAAGGCAAAACCTCATGAGCACTTATCTTAGGTTCCACTGAACATAATTTTGAATAAATATGGTAAACAACTACACTGTATGGGGTGCGGGGGGGATAGCAATTTTAGAAGTAAGAGCACATACGAAAGCGTCCAACTGACTTGGAGAAGGAAAGATCCGTGTAGGCTCTCATATCTTTCAAGGCACATGAGAAGATGTAGCACCATAACAAAGCAAGATACAATGAAGATATGGACTGTGTAATATAACATAGCACTGCATTTTTTTGGAAGCAACATCAGAGTGACAATTTAGAGCAGTGGTTCCCAAGTGTTTTGGACTTCAGCTCCCACAATTTCTTTTGTTGTTGTTGTTGTTTTATAAGTTTTTATTGAAGGTATATAATAACAAGGAAAGTGGGTGAACAGAATAAGTTAGATAGGAAAGTGGGAAAGAGCAGAAGAGAGAAAATAGAATTAAAGAAAAATGATACAAAAATACAAAAAAATGCACACATACAAAGTCCATTCTCTATTTACTTCCTCTATTGACTTCCCACTACATGTTAGTGATGCTATCCAAACTTTACACTTGGTAAATTTATACTATGCTTCACTTATTTCAGAAGTTTCCTCAGAATTCTAAACCATTCTTTATGGCTGAAGAGCTATAGTCTTTATTCCTAATCAATCAGCAAGTTTTTATGTCTAAAATTTTCTACCCGGTTTATCCTTTACCTCATTAGTTCATCTGCTGCTGTGAATCTTACTGTGTGCTATGTATTGCACTGTGTTTTATTGTGTTTTATAGTGTTTTTATATTGTGTTTTTAAATTTTAATCTATTGCTGTAAGTCGCCCTGGCGACTCATAAATATGAATAATAATAATAATAATAATTAGATCAATATTTTTATATTTTCTTTATTGAGATATTCTTTTATCATTGTCCAGTCTACTTGTAATTTCCTTCTTTGTTCATATGATGTCATTAGATTAGTTAGTCTGTCCATATTCATAATCTCCATTAATTTCAAGAACTATTGATCCATTGAGGGTTTTTCTTTGTTTCTCCAAAACCTAGCGTAAATTATTCTGAGTGCAGTTGATAAATAATTGAACAAGGGTTCTTTCTCTTTCTCTTTCTTTAAGTCTAGCATTCCATGATTTCTAACAACTTGTAAGAATGCTGAGATTTCTGGGAGCTGAAGTCCAAAACACCTGGAGGACCAAAGGTTGAGAACCACAGATCTAGACTCAGGATTCAGGGCAATGAGCAGATCTACCAATACAGAGCTGCTACTTCCATGACATTTCGACACAAAAATAACAAAGGAGGCATGTTAACAGTTGTGAAGTGAAGGTGAATCCGTCGAAGACGGAGATCTTGTGGCCCGGTCGCCCTGGGCTGGATGAGAGCCGGTTGCCTACCCTGGATGGCGAGCAACTTTGCCCGTCATCCCTTGTCAAGAGCTTAGGTGTCCAATTGGACCCTTTGCTATCCATGGAGGCCCAGGTCTCTATGGTTAGCAAAACGTCGTTTTTCCATCTACGACAGGCTAGGCGACTGGCCCCCTACCTCTCCAGGGACGACCTGGCCACGGTGATCCAAGCGATGGTCATCTCGAGGCTGAACTACTGTAACGCCCTACTGTAGGCCTTCCCTTGTCGACGATCCGGAAACTCAAGCTGGTGCAGAATGCCGCTGCTCGCTTGCTGGTGGGAGCACCAGTGAGGGAGCATATCACTCCCATCCTCCGGCAACTGCACTGGCTTCCTATTGAGTACCGGATTGCCTTCAAGGTGCTGGTTTTAACCTTTAAGGCCTTGTACGGTCTAGGGCCTGCGTACCTAAGGGACCGCCTTACCCCATACGTTCCCCCGAGATCACTGCGCTCGGAAGATCAGAATTTGTTGGTGGTACCATCATCCCGCTCCTGCCATTTGTCCAGCACGAGACAACGGGCCTTCTTTGCCGTGGCTCCCGCATTTTGGAACTCACTTCCTAGCCACGTTCGGGCGATCCAAGAACTTGTCCCCTTTCGAAGGGCCTGTAAGACGGCTCTTTTTAGACTGGCGTTTGGCTAAACCTGAATGTGGACGGCATGTTTTTTGCCTGTGCTGAGAATTGTAATCTGCTGGCATTTTGTCATGTATTGTGTTTTTACCTGATGTTTTTATTACATGTTTTCTTGTATGTTTTATTGTTTGCTGTGATCCGCCCCGAGCCTGCAGGGAGGAGCGGAATATAAAATTGAATAATAAATAAAATTGAATAATAAATAAATAAATAAATAAATAAAGTACAACTCAGTGGATTTATTTTACAATTAGTATCTGGGGTTGCTTGTCTCGAGATGAGCAGCAGGCTTTCCTGCTGTATCTATTGTTGGACTCCGCCATTTCAGACAGAAGGCAGGGGATCAAATATCTGAATGCCTAGCAACACAAATAGCTTGCATGTGGGGAGCATTTTCTGTGGGGAGTCTGCACACATTTGATCTTCCACCTGCAATTCTGAAATGGGACTAATCTAGAGAAACAGGTATATCTGCTTTAAATTGTGTTTTGTGGGCAGTGATCTACAAACTTGTGCCTCTGCAGAAATAAACTTGGGCAAACTCCTTCCCACAAGAAAGGTGCATTAAAATAGTTAAAATATCTAGACTAGGCTTAAAAATAAAAATAAAGCACAGCAAAAACAGGCGAAGAGTGGCTTGGCATTCACAGCTGAAGGAGCTGCCAAATTTGATGGGTCAAATACAGTTCTGGAAACATACCTGCTGAGCCGTCAAACCCGCAAATGAACTCTCTTCTGCAGTCACAAGGTGCAATATATTCACTCTGGGGAACATTGAAAAGAAGCAAGAAGTGAGAATAATGAGGAACAACAGCAGAGTGGCAACAAAAGGAGTGAAATCATACAGACCAAAATAAGTTCTTTCCTACTTGTGTTATTTCAGACTGTTTAAGGAGTAAAAATATTTTAAAATCTTGACGTAGTCACCAGGACATCATTAAGAACAGTGGTTCCCAACCAGTGTGCCATGGCACACTAGTGTGCCATGAGCAATCATCAGGTGTGCCGTGGGAAATTGGAACCTCCAATACTCTTTCTTCCCCCTCCTGCCGAACACTTTTTCTTCTCCACTTGGGCTCCCTTCTTCCCAGCCTCACTCTGCTTGCTTTGCCTCGCTTTGCTCTGGGGCGAGTCTGTGCAGTAGCGCCCGCACGGGTCACGTCTTCCTCCCTCCCCCCTCCCCTCCTGAACACGCTCATGCTGCCCCCAGAGATCAAAATGGTGGCAGAAGCGGCAGTGTAGAAGAAAAAGTAAGTGTTCGGCAGGAGGGGGAAGAAAGGGCACGAAGGGGGAGGAAGAGGTCTCTGTCGAAAGCAGGCATGGCCAAACTTGGACCTTCCAGGTGTTTTGGATTCCAACTTCCACCATTCCTAGCAGCCTCAGGCCCTTTTCCTTTTCCCCCCTCAGCCATTTAAGCAGGAAAGAGCCTCAGGCTGTTAGGAATGGTGAGAGTTGAAGTCCAAAGCACCCAGAGGGCCAAAGTTTTCCCATGCCTGTTTTAGGGACCTTAAAGTGGTGCGCCTCCTTCCAACATTGTGATTCTGGATAGAAAACAAACAACAACATAACATAACATTGTTTGAATCCACAGTGCTCTCTGGGTGTAGGTGAGCTACAACTTCCAAACTCAAGGTCAATTCCCAAGCAAACCCTTTCAGTACTTTCTGTTGGTAATGAGAGACAAACTGACAGCTGTTGAGCAAGACCTTCGCGTGTGTCTTTCTGCCATTCCTGCCAGGATATCTATGTTGTGTTCATCAAAACAGGCCCAGGTTTCACACTGAGTGTATAAATATATTTAAAAACATATTAACTATATGTATTACTGTGTTAGAGTGTCATTTTGTATCATTTTGGTTGGTGGTGTGCCACAGAATTTTGTAAATGTAAAAAATGTGCCGCGGCTCAAAAAAGGTTGAAAAACACTGATTAAGAATCGAGTTCTTCCACTTGTAAGCTTCCACACTTTTTTTTCTTTTATGCATTTAATGTCTACACTACCTTTTACTCCAACGTTTCCCAAAGTGTTCCATGTTTATTTCACTTTTGGTTGCACGACTGGCTGGATAAACAAGCCAAGCCTTTGATGTGGCAACATGAGCAGAAGAAATTCTCTCCTATCCTCTGATCTTGCCAGTTGCAAAACGGGAGCCTTAGATGTATGAACTTTGCTTGGTTTACCGACATCCTCTAACTGGATTTTACATGAACATTTAAAAACATGCCTCACCCAAAAAGATTCCCACTCAGACATTTCCGTTTCTGCTCATTACCTTTTCTAGTCTTTCATCTACACGCTAAAAATGTATACACATATCTAGAAATCATCACTGCTCTAAACCAGAGCTTTCCAATCTGTGTGTCGCAACACATTAGTGTGTAGGCTGCAGCATGTAGGTATGTTGCGTGAATATTACAAGAGTCTACATGATATGAGAAATAAATAATTCATAACTAATGCCTCCAAGGAAGATAGACGCTTTTGAATTGTGATGCTGGAGGAAAATTCTGAGAGTGCCTTAGACCGCAAGAAGATCAAACCAGTCCATACTCCAGGAAATAAAGCCTGACTGCTCACTAGAGGGAAGGATATTAGAGGCAAATATGAAGTACTTTGGCCATATAATGAGAAGACAGGATAGCTTAGAGAAGACAATGATGCTGGGGGAAAATGGAAGGAAAAAGGAAGAGGGGGCGACCAAGGGCAAGATGGACTGATGGTATCCTTGAAGTGACTGTCTTGTCCTTGAAGGAGCTGGGGGTGGTCATGGCCGACAAGGAGCTCTGGCGTAGGCTGGTCCATGAGGTCACAAATAGTCAGAAGCGACTCTTAAATGAAGAATAAACAACAACTAATGCCTAAAAATCAGATTGAATTCTTATTTCAGATGGGAGTTCTAGAGTCCTTTCACACCAGCACTGTGGCACCTTGATTCCACTATAATTGCCATGGCAACATCCTAAGGAATCCTGGGATTGGCATTTTTAGGGTCAAGAATTCTCAGCCAGAGAAGTCTTATGACTCATTAAACTGCAAGCACTAAGAGTCCATAAGATGATGCCTTGTTGGCTGAAGTAGAATCACGGTGCTATAATTATTTAGTGTCAAAAGACCCGTGGTTAACATCAATTATGGTTAGCAATAATTATGGTTACTATTTGTGCATAACCAATTTTAAATATGTAAAGCAAAATTAAATCATCACTATCATAAAAAAAACTTAGACAAGTAAAGGAGAAAGAGAGAGAGATGCTTTCATTGGATATAATGGCATCCTTTCAACCACGTGACCCTGAAATTCCATTTTATGGTACCTGAAGCTCAGCACTAGTCTCTCGAAGCCCCCCCCCCCAACTACCACCACCACTACCACTCCAAAATTTATTACTTAAACTTTTAGCAAGAATGTCAGGCAAGTATTGCCAAAAATCCATGCAGAAACACGCAAAAACAAGCAAAAGTAGCTCATACTCCACATAGCCCACATCCACAAGCACACTAGAAATGTTCTGGTGCAGCCCTACCTAAATTGGGAGGGATAACTAATGCTCCAAAACAGAATCCAGAAGAAAACATTTTAACAGATTAGAGAGATGGGCTAAAACTGACAAAATGAAGTTCAATAGTGACAAATGCAAGATACTCCATTAGGCCGAAAAAAATGTAATGCAAAGATAGAGAATGAGGGACGCCTGGCTCAACAGCAGTACATGTGAAAAATATGGAGTCCTTGTGAACAACAAGTTAACCATGAGTCAGCAATGTGCTGTGGCAGCTAGAAAAACCAATGAGATTTTTGTCTGCATAAAAAGGAGTATAATGTCTAGATCCAGGGAAGTCATGCTACCGCCTTGGTTAGACCACACTTGGAATACTGTGTCTAAATCTGGGCACCACAATTGAAGGGAGATGTTGACAAGCTGGAATGTGTCCAGAGGATGACTAAAATGATCGAGTCTGGAGAACAAGCCCTATGAGGAGCAACTTATAAAGCTGGGCATGTTTAGCCAGCAGGAGAGGAGGCATGATGACAGAGGCAGATTTAACTGTAAGCGAAGGTAAGCGGCTGCTTAAGGGTGCCACATGGCAATGGACGCATCTGGCCACAGCCACCAAGTTCAGCGCATGGAGCGTTATGGAGGCAGCCAGAGGCGGAGCGCCCCCACCTGCAAAAAGCTCCTCCCCCACCCCCGCAGTGCAGGGTGACCAGCGGCTCTGGGCAGCCAAGCCCGCCCCGCAGCAATAGCACACACGTGAAAGCCAGCTAGTTTCACGCATGTGCCGTTGCCGGGAGGAGCAGCTTTTTACAGCTGGAGGCGCTCCGCCTCTGGCCACTTCCAAAGCGCTCCTCCCTTTCGGCCCTGCATAGGGCACATGCGCGAAACTAGCTGGCTGTGCGCATGCTTGCTCCGGCACGCATGTGCGCACATGCGCAATCTCCACCAGACTGGAGAACCAGGGGGCGCCAAAATAATGTTCACTTACTAGTTCTTATTACCATTGTCCAGTCCTGCATGATGGCCATGTATAAATATGCAAGGATAAGTCATAGGGAGGAGGGAGCAGGCTTGTTTTCTGCTGCCCTGGAGACTAGGACATGGAACAATGGCTTCAAACTACAGGAAGAAGATTCCACCTGAACATTAGGAAAAACTTCCGCACTGTGAGAGCTCTCTGTGGAACTCTCTACCACAGAGTGTGGTGGAGGCTCCTTCTTTGGAGGCTTTTAAGCAGAGGCTGAATGGCCATTTGTCAGGGGTGCTTTGAATATGTTTTTCATGCTTCTTGGCAGGGGGTTGGACTGGATGGCCCATGAGGTCTCTTCCAACTCTAGTATTCTATGATTCTCAAAATGGCTACAAGAAGTGATGCTATGGCATATTCCTTTGCAATTTTGAGAGGCACTGTAAAAGACAATTTGGGTTTGCTAGAGGTGAGTCCATGAGATAATCAGTGGGAAAATTCACACCCGGCCTCCACAAAGTTGCCTGTCCTTGTCTAAACCTATTCTACTCCTAACTGAAACCAACATAAAACTGTAATGGTAAAGAAAATACACCACTGGTGTGTTTATTCATCATTACATTTTTATCCAAGGCATTTGGGGTTGTCTCCACAATAACTGAGAAGAGGTGACTGGCTGGATGCCTCCAACTGAAATACATGACCAAGGCTGCATCTACACTGTATAACTAATACAGTGTGATACCACTTTAACTGCCATGGCTCAATGTGATGGAATCACGGAAATTGTTGGGCAGGTAAAAAAGGTCAAGGTAAAGGCTTCCCCCTGACATTAAGTCCAGTTGTGTCCGACTCTGGCGTGTGGTGCTCATCTCCATTTCTAAGCTGAAGAGCCAGCATTGTCCATAGACACCTCCAAGGTCCTGTGGCTGGCATGACTGCATGGAGAGCCCTTACCTTCCTGCCGGAGCAGTACCTATTAATCTTCTCACATTTGCATGTTTTCGAACTGCTAGGTTGGCAGAAGCTGGGGCTGACAGCGGAAGCTCACGCCGCTCCCCGGATTCAAACCTGCAACCTTTCGGTCAACAAGCTTAGCAGCTCAGTGGTTTAACCCACTGCGCCACCGGGGGCTCCTTCTTGGGCAGACGTGCGAGCAATTATGAGGTTAATTCAGCTCTCTGCACATAAAAAAGAACCTGATGAACTGTACCAGCAGGAAAAGCATTGCCTAATGTGTCTGCACTACTGCATTCCTCGAATAAAGTGAAGAATCTCGCAGGTGCTATTCCAGAGGTAACATGTAAAAAGCTTGGCCAAGTGTAACCAGAGCTGCAGAGAAACAGATGCCTTGGGCAAGAGGAAAAACAACATGTATCAGCTGCAAAAGCAATCAAAGAAAAAAGCCCCTGCTCTCTAGCACCTGAGAGTGGAATTAGCAGCTATACATACGTTAAGGTAATGAATACACTGTAACAACAAATGGAGGCAATGTTCTTTGCATAGACAGAGGTGCTAAGGGAGCCAATTCCATGCTTACACACACAGGTGTCTAGACAAGAAGATTATAAATAAATTAATTGGGGGAGGGAGGGAATGCCACAGTATTGAGGTCCAAATGATACACTTCTCTTTTTAATAATCAGAGATGGTCAGCCTTCTCAACCTGTAGGTCCCCAGATGTTTTGGCCTACAACTCCCAGAAATCCCAGCCAATTTACCAGCTGTTAGGTTTCTGAGAGTTGAAGGCCGAAACATCTGGAGACTCACAGGTTGAGAACCACTGCTCTAAGTATCCTGGGACTATTCATGCCCCCAAGGCTTTAGAACAGGGGTGCTCATTAGGTAGATCGTGATCTACTGGTAGATCGCGTAGGGCATCCTGGTAGATCGCAGGCAGGGTGAGAGGAAGGCTCAGTCCCGCCCCGCAGGTTCCCGACGCCGCCGAGGTGCAGAAGGAGGTTGGACTGGATGGCCCTTGGAGGTCTCCTCCTGTTCTAGGAACCTATTATTATTAGCAGAGGCTGAATGACCATCTGTGAGGAATGCTTTGATTGTGTTTTTCCCTTATGGCAGAAGGAGGTTGGACTGAATGGCCCTTGGAGGTCTCCTTCTACTCTAGGAACCTCCTGTTGTTGTTGTTGTTATTATTATTATTATCATTATTAGTAGCAGAGGCTGAATGAATATTATCATCATCATTATTATGAATAAATTCTGGGGCTTATTATACTCACATTTAGTTGAATTCAGTCTTAAAATATATTATATGGCTCTCACTAAAATACATTTCCAAATATTTTGCTTTTATGGCTCTCTGAGTAGTGGGTAGGTAGATCATTTTGACTTGGTTGTTTTATAAGTAGCTCGCATGCTGAAAAAGTGTGGGCACCCCTGCTTTAGAAGGTCATACCTCCCAAACCCCATTAAAATGTTGCCCCCAAGACATCTCTATGGGGGTAATTCCATTTTGGAACACAATCGGATAAGACTCCTGAGGTGTAATGTATTGTTGAAGGCTTTCATGGCCAGAATCACTGGGTTGTTACAAGTTTTCTGGGCCATGTTCCTTATGTGGTTTTTAACATTGGGTGGGGGAGGACCTTCTTTAAAAGGGGGGGATAGGAAGTGGCCATACCTTTTTATGATCAACATTGCAAATATAAGAGACTATGGTTTCTTCCACACAGCTGAATAAAATCCCACATTATCTGTTTTGAAATGGAATAGATGGCAGTGTGGCCTCAAATAACTCAGTTCAAAGCAGATATTGTGGGATTTTCTGCCTTGATATCCTGGGTTATATGACTGCGTAGAAGGGCCCTAATGACCCTTCCAGACAAGCCCTATATTTCAGGATCTGATTCCAGGTTTTCTGCTTTAAACTGAATTATATGAGCCCCCGCTGCCATATAATCTGGGATAAACAGAAAACCTGGTATCAGTTCCTGGGCCCTTCCACACAGCCATATAACCCAGAATATCAAGGCAGAAAATCCCACAATATCTGCTTTGAACTGGGTTATATGGAATCCACACTGCCATATAATCCAGTTCAAAGCAGAAAATGTGGGATTTTATTCAGCTGTATGGAAGGGGACGTAGGGTCCTTCCACACAGCCATATAACCCAGAATATCAAGGCAAATAATCTGCAATATGTGCTTTGAACTGGATTATCTGAGTCCACACTGCCATATAACCCAGTTCACTGTGGATTTTATACAGCTATATATAACAGTGTGGAAGGGGCCTAAACCAACACAGCCAATTAGGAATCGTATTCCAGGGTTGTTTTTGCACTCTCTTTTCCTACTTCTTCCTTTCCCAGGTGACCTATGTTGGTGCAGTTAGCAAACTCTATGTGATCAGAAATCTTGATAAAGCATGGGCAACTAGCAAAAGCCCATATGTAAAATACAAATACACTAGTAACAGTGTATCTGGTACTCTACAAAATATATATCTACTGGGAAAGGAACCGAGGGTTACAAATTTCATTCCGTGGTTGCAAATTTCTACTTAACTATGTGATACTTAACTATGTGCTATGTGAATAGCACTTAATCTATGGTGAGTTTAGAGTGGAAAGAAAACTAGCAAAGTCCTCCTCCCAGAAGAACCTAAAGAGGACAGCAAATAAATCTAAAGCTTGCTCTGCAACTTGGAAAGATTCTTGTTTTGAGATTCTGACCCAAACCCTGGTGCAAACCGGGATGGTGAATCTAAGGCTGGATCTACATTGCCTTATATATGTGAATTGTTCATGTTTTTATGTTGATATAATTAAAATTTAATTTAATTAAATTTTAGGTTGTATGTTATAATTTGGTCATACTGTATATGTGGGTTTATTTTGGTATATGTGGGTTTATTCTGGCATATATTGGTTTATTTGGGGTTCTTGTCGATATAAGTTTATTGATGTTAATTTATATTATCTTGATTTGTGCGTTTTCATTGACTACAACATTGAATGTTTGCCTTTTTGTATGTAAACTGCTCTGAGTTCCCTCGGGGAGAGAGGGTGCCCTATAAATAAAGTTGTTGTTATTATTATTATTCCGACACAAAAACACAGTATGTCACAGCAAACAAGATATATATGCTAGATTTCATATCACAAAATCACAAGTCAAACACTTCCCAAGCGTCTAGGACTGTGATGTATTTTCAAATGATGCGTGCAGATCCAAGTAAGGTGGCATTTTGCAGTTGATAGATCATGATTTTGTCACTGTTTATTGTTTCCAGATGCCAGCTGAGATCAGTGTGCTGATTACCACTGGTTTACGCCAATTATCATTATTATTATTATTCTGATAGGTTTATTATTGAATTTGTATGTATTGTTGTTTGAGGCACTGAATGTTAGCCTTTTGTTGTTGGAATCCTCCCTGAGTCCCCTCGGGAAGATAGGGCGGAACATAAATAAAGTTTTTTTATTATTATATCCTATGATCTGATCCCAGATTTTCTGCTTATACCAGATTATCTGGAAATAGACTCATATAATCCAATTCAAAGCCGATAATCTGGGATCAGATCCTGGGATATAGGACAGTATAGATCCAGCCTAAGTTCTTCCAGAAGTTGCAGAACCTCCATTAAACCCAGCCAGTATGGACAACTACAAGGAAAAGAAGACAGGAAATTCATTAAAATCTTGAGTGCTATATGCCCCTATATTTCCCCCCCCCTGTTATTAAGATTTTACAAGTACGAATTAAGTCATTCACACCACTTTATCTGTGGGAATATGTTCTTGGACTTCGTGTGGATATGTAAAACTACAAGTAACAGAAAACCCTATTAAAATGAAGGACTTCTGGCCAAAGAATAACACTGGAGGACAGAAAAAATGCCAATTTGTCAGACAATGATTTAAAAAAATACAGATACTGGTCCCATGGATACAGGGGTGGTATTGTAAATGCATTTTTCTATGTCTTTGGCCTCCTTTCCCATTCTCTTTCCATTTTTGTATTTCTAATCTCCTTTCTATTTACACTCTTTTCAGAGTGTGTGTTGTTTATGAAATAAAGTCATCATTTTTAAAGATCGTGTACTGTACTTGTTAACTGATTGTCTTGTGAGTTTTGCCCCAGGTATACCTCAGTTAACCAAAGACACTCCTTTTTACAAGAGCCCAACCCAGATCCGTTTTTTTTTACTTCTGTTTAGTTTGAAGTTTAGTTTTTGTTTTTTTGCAGGACTGGCTTAGGAGGATAGTGTAGGAGGATAGAGGACAGGCTTTAGATGTTCGGTTACAGCTGTGTATCAGAAGTAAACAATGAAATAAAGCTTGACCTGGGAAAGAATTGAATCCTCTTTTCGGTGATCCTACTGTCGCAAGAGGTATTTCTGGCTAGAATCTTCACACAGTTATTTTGAAAAGGGACATTCATTCCATTACTAGAAGACATTTCTACCAAAGACCACACCTGATGTGCATCTCCTGAAGGTACAATGTAGGCTTGGATTGGCTCTGGAACATATCTGGAGTTTTTCATTGCTTGCCGAAGCTGTCGAAGCAGATCTGTAGTAATCTTTGGAGCCATGTTCCTACACACACAAAAGAACAAGCATGTGATTACAATCCTGTGGGTTCTGAACCCAAATATTTCAAACCCCAGTGTGAAATCCCAAAGTCTTCTGTCAGAATTTGCAAGCAAAATTCCCCTGCTTGATCTATGTCATTATCCCTTAAACCAGTGTTTCCCAACTAGTGTTCCGCGGCACACTAGTGTGCCGTGAGCGATCACCTGATGTGCTGCGGAAAAACCTCTCTTCCCCCCTCCTGCCAAACTCCTGCTGCTGCTGCTTGGGGGAGGAGGAGGAAGGGCCGGGCGGCGGCGAAGAAGGGGCCCAGAAACTGTAACTCCCAAATGTCAAGGTCTATTTTCCCCAAACTCCATCTGTGTTCACATTTGGTCATATTGAGTATTCATGCCAAGTTTGGTCCAGATCCATCATTGTTTGAGTCCACAGTGCTCTCTGGGTGTAGGTGAACTACAACTTCCAATCTCAAGGTCAATTCCCAAGCAAACCCTTTCAGTACTTTCTGTTGGTAATGAGAGTTCAATATGCTAAGTTTGGTTCAATTCCATTGTTGCAAGAGTTCAGGATGCTCTTTGTGTGTTAACTATAAATCCCAGAAACTGTAACTCCCAAATGTCAAGGTCTATTTTCCCCAAACTCCATCTCTGTTCACATTTGGGCACATTGAGTATTCATGCCAAGTTTGGTCCTGATCCAACATTGTTTGAGTCCACAGTGCTCTCTGGATATGTGAACTACAACTCCAAAACTCAAGGTCAATGCCCACCAAACTCTTATAGCATTTTTTCTTGGTTATGGGAGTTCTGTGTGGGAAGTTTATGTCTTTCTGCCATTCCTGCCAGGATATCTATGTTGTGTTCATCGAAACAGGCCCAGGCTTTACACTGAGTGTATAAATACATTTAAAAACATATTAACTATATGTATTACTGTGTTAGAGTGTCATTTTGTGTCATTTTGGTTAGTGGTGTGCCCCAGGATTTCGTATATGTAAAAAGTGTGCCGTGGCTCAAAAAAGGTTGGGAAACACTGCCTTAAACTACAGAGTTGGGGGTGGAGATATCTTAATATAATGCCCCTTGTTTCCATCTGCTCTTTGCTGCCAGCACTCTGGTTAACACAACAGGACCTTACCAATTTGTATGTTTGGATTGTTTGGCAAGAGGTGGCTGATAGATGACAGATTGGAGGAAGCACTGTGTATGGGAAGCACTGGGAGCAACAGATGCTTTGAGGCATTTGTGAAGAAGGACGAGGGCATGGGACAGGAAGGAAACAATTCACAAGCTGCCACTGCTGCTTTCCATCATGAAGAATGTTCCCAGAGCCAGTCACTACTTCCTATCTTCTTTCTTATTATAGTCACTTGTGAGGAACAGCCAGTTGGTCCTACAAAACCTGATTTCTCAGTGATTGTTTCCCAAGGAACGGGAACGTATTTACATCTAAACCTTGGGCGAGAACTCCTAGCCATTTCATATTGATCCAAGGAAGCACAGCATAGTGTTAAGCTAAGTAGACTGTGCTCAAGTCTTCATTTAGCCCCAATCATCTGCACCTCAGCCTAATCTACTTCAAAGTGGTGTTGAGTGGTCAAAATGGAGAAGACTACTTTGAACACTTTTAGAGGAAAGGCAGGATTTGTTGTTAATTGCCATCAAATTGATTTCCTTTTACAGTGATCCTTTTACAGTCAATAGGTTTGCTCAGGTCTTGTACATTCAGGCCCAGAGCGAGATTTATTCAGGCTATGCACCCGTAATGTGGTTTCTCTCTTTTCACAGTGCCCTCTACTTTACCAAACTTTATTGCATTTTCTAATTCGTCAGATTTTATCATGGTATGCACAAGCTATAATGCAGTGGTTCCCAACCTGTGGTCTGTGGAGCACCAATGGTCCACATGAACTAATATATGGTCCGCAGTCTCACCATTACTACACTCTTGCAACAAGAGCAATTGGTCTCGTGAAACCCACTTATAGTGCTGGGGTTTATTAAATATGTAGGCAAGCAGATGGCAACTACTGGGTGGCATATGTTCTGTATCAGAAACTAGAACTGATGTGGTCTATCCAATGCAGTTTTCTGAATCAGCACCCCAAATAATCAAACCAAATCTAAAGTTGACCAAAAACCTTTTGGTACTAATGTTGGAGAGTAGTCTCTGGTCAAAGTAGTCTCTGGTATTTTGTGTGTATGTATAAATAAAACATCAACTCAGATGAGCAGGAGGAGGAGGAGAAGAAGCCCGGGAGGGACCCTTCCGCGTTGCAGCCCCTCTTCGCTCGGGTCTCGCTGCTGAGCCAGGCCAAGGGCTTGGCCTTCGTGGAGCTCTCGGGCGGCACAAAGGTCTTGTGTGCTGTGTACGGGCCCCGCGAGGCCGCCAAAGGAGGAGGAGGGGCGGCGGCGGCGGGCGAGGCGCAGGGGCGGCTGGTGTGCGAGTTCCACCGCGCACCTTTCTCCTCACGCGGGGCCCGGAGGCAGCGCGGGCCCTGCAACAGGCGTTCTCGGCCGCCGTGCAACTAGGCCGCTATCCGCGGGCCCAGCTGGAAGTCAGCGCCCTGCTGCTCGAGGACGGCGGGTCTGTGCTCCTGGATCCGTTTGGGAAGGTAGACTGAAGCAGGGGGCTCCCTTTGTTATTAGTAATATATTTAATTGTATATTTTGTTATTAGTAATATAGTTAATTGTATATTTTGCCCCTTATGTATTCCATCCATCCATCTCCCTTTTTTATTAGTAATATATTTAATTGTATATTTTGCCCCTTATGTATTCCATCCATCCATCTCCCTTTTTATTAGTAATATATTTAATTGTATATTTTGTTATTAGTAATATATTTAATTGTATATTTTGTTATTAGTAATATATTTAATTGTATATTTTGCCCCTTATTCTTTTATAATCATTCTGTTCCATTGTTTTATTTATTTATTTTATAATTAAAAATGCAACTAGTAATTTGTGGGCGGAGCCAGGGTGGGGAGGGGGAGGGGGCGGAGCCGGGGAGGGGCATGGGCGTGGGCGGAGCCAGGGCTTGGCCCCCCAGGTGATCAGTGACCGGAATTCCGGCCACAGGTCCAGTAGAAGTTGGACAGCCCTGCTGTAAACAATAGGAATGGAATAAGTGCAAGCTGCAACACTGGAGAGAGGGCATAGGACAGTGGTTCTCAACCTGTGGATCCCCAGATGTTTTGACCTTCAACTCCCAGAAATCCTAACAGCTGGTAAACTGGCTGGGATTTCTGGGAGTTGTGTGCCAAAACACCTAGGGACCCACAGGTTGAGAACCACTGGCACAGGATAAAGTACAAGGATGTGCAACTACTGCGCAGAACAACTAGGGACTAAGCAATTTCAAAATCTTATTTGAAAAGCCATGTCTTCATGTCCCTATGAAAAGAGGACAGTGTGGAGGCCTATCTAATCTTCCTGGGGAGGGTGTTCCAATGCCTGGGGCCACCACCAAGAAGGCCCTCTCCTTCGTCCCCACCAACCATGCTTGTAACAGTGGCGGGACTGAGAGGAGAGCCTGTGCGGCAGATCTTAGAGCCCACACTGGTTCATAGGGAGGGATGAAGTCACTAAAGTAGACAGGACCCAAACCATTTAAGGCTTTATAGGTGATAACCTGCCTTTTGAATTGGGACCGGAAACTTATCAGCAGTCAATGGAGCTGCTTTAATAGAGGCATTGTGTGCTCCCTATAGCTAGCTCCAGTTAGTAACCTGGCTGCTGATCTTTGCACCAATTGCTTTTTCTGAGCCATCTTCAAAGGCAGCCCCACGTAGAATGTACTGTAATAATCCAATCTAGATTTAACTAAGGCATGGACCTCCGTGGCCCAGGCTTTTCCATTTATTTATTTATTATTTGGACTTGTACACCGCCACTACCCGAGGGCTCGGAGCAGCTTACAAACATATAAAAGCATCACAGGAGTAAAAACAACATATTAAACTAGACCAATAAAGATTTTCCAGCTTAGCGATCAAAGGCTAGCTGGAAAAGGTGGGTCTTGCAGGCCTTGCGGAAAGAGAGTAGATCATGCAAGGCCCGCACATCACTTGGAAGGGTGTTTCAGATTGACGGCACTACTACAGAAAAGGCTCTGCGCCGAGTCGATGTGCGGTCAAGGTACGGTCGCAGCTCGCGCACAAGTCTACAAATTATTATCTGAAGTCTACAACTTATTTTATTTCCCTTCATGCAACAAGTACTCACTGATATTTTCCATCTGACACTTCAATCCTGAATCCTTCTTCAAGAAAATATGTCCCAGTGAGTTCAATAGGACTTATTTCCCAATCAACATGTGAAGAATCAAGCTAGAACAGATTCCCTTTTCTCATATATCTTTCTCATGTTAACATTTTATTTGGGGAGAAACAATCTTCACTTTTTAGCCCAACTTTCTTTATTGTGTGTCTTTCTCTCTGATTCACACACACAAAACCAGACTCCTACCAGGATCAAAGAAGCAAGAACTTCAAATGGTATATTTCTAAGGACTCTGACCTTCAACCTCAGACAAAAGGGCTGTTCTTTTTCTCCCTCTTATGTTCTTTGGATAGCCATTTATTCCATTTTCACTGTGGATTGATTATTCCCTGCACTTCAGCAATACTAAATATAACCAAACATTTTGGTTTATATCTTCCTTGTTCTCTTAGGATTTAAAGTTAAACAAGCTGAAATAAAACATGCTCCTCAATGTCAAATGCAGGCTGTACAGCCACAGCATAACAAACAGACCTCCAAAACTGCAATCTATATCTCTCCCATTACCTTTCTCGAATAGTCTTCTCGTCCGCTCTCAGCTTCCTCAGTCTATGATAGCAAAACTTTTGTTCCTCTCTTTTTCTCTTTGCTTTTCGTTAACTTAGCAGTGCCTGACAAACCAAAGGGCAAAACTTCAAAGGTACAGAGACTTTGGCCACAATAACCTCTCCCTTTCCACAATGGTTAATTGTGAGCAAAGATTGTTGCAGTGATAGAATTGTGCCAATTCACAATAACAGAACAGAAGGCAGTGTGACCTACCGTATTTATTCGACTCTAACGCTCATCTTTTTTGGAGGGGGGGCTAAATTACCTTCCCAAAATTAGGGTGTGCTTTAGACTCGTATAATATGGTAATCTTAGTGCTGAGCCAAAGCAAAAGGAGAAGCTGCTTCAGGAGCACCTGGAGCTTCTAGTTGAGGGACATCATTTCTAATTAATTGCCATGACTCAATGCTATACAATGCTGGGATTTGTAGTTTGGTGAGACATCAGCGTTCTTTGGCAGCCCCCATACCCCAAACTACAGCTTCCAAGAGCTTTGAGCTAGGGCAATTAAAGTGGATTCATTCTATAGCACAGTGTTTCCCAACCAGTGTGCCATGGCACACTAGTGTGCCATGAGTGATCATCAGATTTGCCGTGGGAAATTACAGTGGAGAGAGAGAGAGGGAGCCTTGCAGGAAACTTCAGGCAGCGGAAATGAGGCTTTCCTGGCCGAAGCAGCAATGCTAGCCAACCTGGCTGCAGTCGGGGAGAGCCCTTGGCGTCCAGAACTTTCCTCCCTCCCTCCTCTCTCTCTCCTTCCCTTCCTTCCTTCCCTCCCTCTGCGCGCCAAGGGCTACCTGGCCAGGCTGCGGCTCCTCCTGCTTCCTGGCTCCTGGGCGCTCTTCTGCCCTCCTCCCCTCCGGCAGCAAGGAGGAGGACAGGGAGGAGGAATCCGTGGGAGCTGCCCCCGTCTGACCCTGCTCCCGGAGGCTCAAGGCGAGGCTTTCTGCCCTCTAGCCCCTCTGCACCGGGGAAGAGGAACAACCCCTCATCTCCTGGCCTCTCCTGGCTGGGCTCTGGGTTCGCTGCAGAGCAGAGGCCGGGATGCGCAGCTCCACAGCCCAGCTTGGTTCCTTCCCGATCTGGCCCCAAGGCGACCGCAGGGAAGCTGAAGGGACGTGCGGGGGGGAGGAGAGGCACTCTTGGGGGGGCTGAATCCCTTCAGGAAGGAGAGCTGGGGGTGGCCACCGCCGCAGTTTGTTCCGAGGCTCGGAGCCACCCCGTGTGCTCAATTCCTATTCGTCCTGCTCAGCCGAGCCCGCGTGCGCTTCGGCCACTCAGCGCAGCCCTCCCCCACAAGATGGTGACGGGCCTCCTGCGCCTGGGCCTCCCAGGGAGGGGCGGGAGGGGGTTTGGCGGAAGCAGCGGCGTCACAAGGGGGGATGGTGACAGTTAGTAAAATGAGTGTCATTTTGTGTCATTTTGGTTGGTGGTGTGCCCCAGGATTTTGTAAATGTGAAAAATGTGCCACGGCTCAAAAAAGGTTGAAAATCACTGCTATAGCATATATGCACTCCAAGGTTTTCATTTCAGTGGCTGAAAACTTTGGTACTCTTAACACTTTTGTTTTCAAAGAAGGAATTATAAGCAGGCAGCAACTGAAATACGCATCTTTTTTGGCCAAATGACAAAAAATGCTCTCTTTGCCATTGTGCATTACAATTGCCAGCAAATACTTTTTTGGTTTCGGGATTTTGAAATTTGAGGTGTGCATTACTTTCGGTGGCACATTAAACTCGAATAAATACCGTAGGAGAAGTAGTAGGAGAAACGCTGAATTCAGAACCATGATACAAGTATCTCATTAGGAAGAAGCTGCAATGGCACATTAAATTGTCCCACCTTGCTGGGAGGACAAACAGGACGCTTCCCAGCTGCTAGTCCTGAACCCTTTGGAAAACAAGATCAACACTAAGACCATGGGTACATCTACACTGTAGAAATAATGCAGCTTGCCACCATTTTAGCTGAAATAGCTCAATGCTATGACATTCTGAAAGTTTTCGTTTGGGAATGCACCAGCACTCTTTGGGAGAGAAAGCCTGCAAAAATTATGATCCCCATGATTCACACCTGTAGCCAAAGGGGGAGGTTGGGGTTCAACACCCCCCCCCCCATTTTTCATGTTATAAATTGTTTACTCATGAATTTTAAATGGTTAATTAAATCCCCGTGCTAAGTCTATGGGAAGCAAAACTTAAACAAGTCACTCCAGAACTGCAAGTGCTTTCTCAAGCAATTTTTGATAATCTATTCACACTGTCATTACTTGCAGCAATAGCCGATATAGTGGAAGCAACCAAGATAACTGGCAGGCAAACCCTAAGGCAGTGGTTCCCAACCTTTCTAACCGTGACCCCCTAAATATGGTTCCTCATGTTGTGGTGACCCCCAACCATAAAATTATTTTCGTTGCTCCTTAATAACTGTAATTTTGCTATTGTTATGAATCGTAATGTAAATATCTGATATGCAGGATGTGTTTTTTTGTGGAGACTTCCTTGCCTGGCTCACGACCCCGTGGCAAGAGCCAGGCAAGGGAGACAAAGGGGGCGGGGACAAAGGAGGCGGCCTCGCGACCCCTCACTGGGACTGTGGCGCAGCTGGCTGGGTGTCTGCTGCATTAAGATCACTACTGACCAAAAGGTCATGAGTTCAAAGCCAGCCCGGGTCAGAGTGAGCTTCCGGCCAATTTTGTATAGCTTGTTGTTGACCTTTGCAACCCGAAAGACAGTTGCATCTGTCAAGTAGGAAATTTAGGCACCACCTATGTGTGGGGAGGCTAACTTAACAAACTGTCATTATCTCAATAGGGTGCCATTGCAACTTGAAAAATGCTGTTGAATAACTTCGTTTAGTCTCATCAGAATTCTAAAGGTGTCGGGTAAATTTAGTCTCATGCATTTGAGGTTCAAACTTCTTATCATGCCTACGAACGGAATTAACTGGGAACTGATATGTGCTCATTCCAGTGTTCACACTCTGACTTGCATTCTTGAGTGTCCATCAGACTCGATGGAGCCTGATTTCTGTCAAAGTGTATTGGCACAGTTTTCAAGTGTTTCCAACAGACGATGTGGTATTCTTTTGAAACTATAAATTATCACTTAACAGTCATTTTCAATTATTTTAAGACTTTGTAACTTTGTAACTAAAATAGAAATTTGATTTAATTAAATCTACATAAAATATAGAAAGAGTCATATAATTTAAATTATTTTGTGATATGGAACTTAACTATTTACTAGCTGAACCCGGCACGCGTTGCTGTGCCCTATGTTGGTGATGTGAGAATGTCAGGGTATGTATGGTTTTGGAGTGTTGTGTGCTTGTTTGTTGTGTGTATTTGTATGTGTGTTTATGTGTGTTTATTGTTGAATGTGTGTAGGCTGTTTTGGGGGTTTGTGTGCATGTGGGTGTTGTGGTATTGTGGTGTGTGTTTTTTGTGTGTGTTTGTATATATATGTGTGTGTGTGTAGTTCTTGGTTTGTGTGTCTGTATTTGTGTGTAGTTATCTGTGTGTGTTTTGTGTTTGGTTAAGTGTATATATATGTGTGTGTTTGTATATGTATATTTATGTATGTGTATATATTGAGAGGTGGGGATGTGTGTATATTTGTGTATGTATTAGTGTGGATGTGTATATTTAGTTGTGTGGAGATATTAGTGTTTGTATGTGGTTGTGTTGTTATATGTGTTTTTATGTGGGTTTTTAAATGTTGTTTTGTTTGTATGTGTGTGTGTGTGTATGTGTAGAGGAGGAGGCCGAAGAGGATCCGCTAGTTTTCCTTACCCCGCGGCCCTCTCCTTGGTCTCGTTTCAGGTGTTCGAAGAGGAGGGTGCTGGGAGATGCGGCTCCCCCTCGGCCTCGTCCCCGGGCAGCGGAATGGAGGGGGCGGAGGGGTTGGAGGAAGCGGGCATGGCGGAGAAGCCGGGGACTACGGGACTCCCACAATGCTCTTCGTGGGCATTGTGGGCTACTTCCTGTGTTATTTCCGGCCGACAGTGGGGAAGGCGTTCCCGCGACCCGCCTCCATGTGGCGCCTGGAAGGTAAGTCAACTACACCTCCCAGTAGACTCAGCGCCGGTCGCTGGGAAACGGGCCGGCGCGGAGCCTTGTGGGAGGTGTAGTTGACTTACCTTCCAGGCGCCGCATGGAGTCGGCCCGGGGGACGCCTTTCCCGCTGCGTTCTCGGCGTCTGTAGGCGGCTGCCTTAGTGTTTTGGACCCGGGCCGCAGCGCCGTCCTTGGCCTTCTGCCCCTCTCCTCGGGGCCAAGGATGCGGCGGAGAAGGCGGGCAAGGCGGCAGCCGGGTGTCCCGTGTTCAGGAGCGGCGTTGAAGCGGCGGAGGTGGGTGGGGTGGGAGGAGGAGGAGGGCCGGGGCCAAGGGGAGCCGGGGTGGGAAGGTTGTGTTGGAGGAGGAGGAGGATGTGCGGAGCGTTGCGGCGTGGAAGCGGCGGAGGAGGTGGGCATGGCGGCGGTGGCACGGGGCCGGGTTCTGGAGTGTATGCTGGGTTTTGTGACGTGTTGTTGGCGGCCATTTTGTGTTTCTGTGGTATTTGCGCATGCGTAGCAATGTATTTTTGGGGGGCATGTTTTGGGGGTGTTCTGTTGGTTTTTGGGTGGTTTTTGTGGGTGGGTGATGTACCTCGTGGTGTGGATGAGTGGCCCAGGGTTTTGTTGTGTGTGTGGGGAATGTAGTTTTGGCGTGCATTTGCCCCGTTGCACGACCATTTCCCTTTTATATATATAAGATGATTAGCTAAAAATAAGTTTCAAACCCCCCCCCCCTTCTTTTTTTTTCTGGCTACAGCCCTGTAATAAAATAACAATGGCAAACTGCCTCTGGACAAGCCTTGCCACGTAGACCCAAGGATAAGATCACTGTAGGGCAAAGTGACTCAAAGCCACACAACAAATTAACTCTTCCCATCCCTATCCTTGTTAAACTTTTATCCTCCTAAAAGGTATAAGCATCTTATAAGCTTTACTCAAACTTTTTGTCCTTATGTAGTTCAATGGTGGCCACGCTGAAATCCAGGACAGTCACTCCCCAAAATTTCCCCAAACTATAAATGAAGATGAAATCTTCTCCATTCAAAGCATGTCTCTGAGCTAATTTCTCCTATTTAATTATTTCTGTTGACATCTTTACTTTCTGATGGTTCAATGTAAACAAATGATTTTTTATGAACAAAATTATGAAAATTATTGTATAAAATTACCATCAGGCTATGCGCATGAAGTGTATATGAAACATCAATGGATCTTGTGCTGAGGCTTGGATCGTGTCTCCTTCGTATCTCATTATGTACATGCATGCAAATACAAGTATTTCAAAATCCAAAACACGTCTAAACCTAAGCATTTCAGATAAGGGATACTCCACCTGCTCACTTCTTACATTTGATTGTTTCAGTTCTTGAAAAGCTCCTATGAAGAGGTTTCACTTTCATTAGTAGGCATATTTTTCAAAAAAAGAACTCATATTTGTTTCTTGCTTAGCCCATTATATATTTCTAAAGCTTTTCCTAACAAGTGAAAGTGTATGGGACATTAGAGAATGCTCTGCTAGGGTGCAGCTATACCTCAAAATTAACATAATTTTAGCTGCCATGGCTCACCTGTGATGGAATCCTGGGAGTTCTAGTTTTACAAGGTCAATGTACTCACGTGCCAAAAAGGACTGGAGTCTCAACGAAGTACAGCCGCCATGATTCCATACCACTGAGCCAAAACAGTTAAAGTGGAGACATTTTGCATTAATGTTAGAATTCCCGCTACGAACAACCTAGGACCTTAAGATCGTCCGGGGAGGCCCAGTTTGCTGTCCTCCCACCATCGTAATCGCGGTTGGTGGGGACAAGAGACAGGCCCTTCTCTGTGGTAGCTCCTCGGCTATGGAATTCCCTCCCAAGTGAAAATCAGATCCGCTCCTTCCCTCCTGATCTTCCAGAAAAAAAGTGAAATCCTGACTGTGGGATCAGGCCTTTGCAGATTAGACTGACGTGATGGTAGAGCTATGATTTAATGGACTCTGATGGACTCAAATGGACTGTGTGTAGGACGATTTAATTCTGGCAATTGTTCTAATGTTTCACTGTTTTTATGGTATTTGTATAATGTTGTATACTGTTTTTATCTATTTATGCTTTTGCTGAGTCCCTCTGCGGTGGTCGAGACAGGACGAGATATAAATGTCCGAAATAAATAAATAAATGATAGATGCACCCCTAGCATAGATGCACCATCCATCTAATTAAGGTGATTCGATGTATACTTTTCATGTACTGCAGGGATATCCTGACTTAAGATTTATAGGGGCAGGAGCACATCAGACTATTAGACACTTTGTGTAAATCAACATTAGCTGAGTGAGACTGCCATGAATCAGTGCCATGGAAACTTGGGAGTTGTAGTTTCACAGGGTCTTTTGCCTTTTCCACCAAAGAGAGGTGGTCGGTCACCAAACTACAACTCCCATGATTCCACAGCATTGAGCCATGGGCATTAAAGTGGTGCCTTATTTATTTCGTATCGAAAGCATTGCATAAATTAGTATAAAACTGATAAAAATAGAAGGCACGCAGGCAGCTAAATATCTTTTGACCAAAAACAGGCAAGAGCAATGGCATTGTCTGTAGCCTCCAATAATTCCTCATCTGTACATGAGGCAGGGCACAGTGGGCAAGCATACAGATGCAGAGTTGTCCGTTCTGCTCCACAGTCACACAAGGTGTGGGATTCTTTTAGATAGTGCCATTTTGCCAGGTTGTCTTTTGATCTGCCCACTCCACTTCTGAGTCTATTCAGGGACTTCCAAGTTGCCCATTCTTGGTTTGCCCCTGGAGGAAGACCCTCGTGGGGGGGGGGGGACATCCATTCCTGGTTTAGCTGCCCAACAAAATACCCTTGCTGTTGCTGGGGGGATGCCAAGAGGAGTGGTAGTTCTCATAAAGCTTTTGGTGTCAAGCTGCATTCATTCTATAGCAATGGGTGCTCATTAGGTAGATCGCGATCTACTGGTAGATTGCGTAGGGTGTCCTGGTAGATCGCAGGCAGGGCGGGAGGAAAGTTCAGTCCTGCCCCGCAGGCTCCCGACGCCGCCCAGGTGCAGAAGGAGGTTGGACTGGATGGCCCTTGGAGGTCTCCTCCTATTCTAGGAATCCGTTGTTGTTGCTGTTATTATTATTATCAGAGGCTGAATGACAATCTGTGAGGAATGCTTTGATTGTGTTTTTCCTTTATGGCAGAAGGGGGTTGGACTGGATGGCCCTTGAAGGTCTCCTTCTACTCTAGGAACCTATTGCTGTTGTTGTTACTATTATTAGTAGTAGTAGTAGTAGCAGAGGCTGAATGAATATCATCATCATCATTATTATTATGAATAAATTCAGGGGCTTATTATACTCACATTTAGTTGAATTCAGTCTTAAAATATATTATATGGCTCTCACTGAAATAAATTTCCAAATATTTTGCTTTTATGGCTCTCTGAGTAGTGGGTAGGTCGATCATTTTGACCTGGTTGTTTTATAAGTAGCTTGCATGCTGAAAAAGTGTGAGCACCCCTGTTCTATAGTGTTGAACAGGCATGGGCAAACTTGGGCCCTCCCTCCCGGTGTTTTGGACTTCAACTCCCACAATTCCTAACAGCCAATCGGCTGTTAGGAATTGTGGGAGTTGGAGTCCAAAACACCTGGAGGGCTCAAGTTTGCCCATGCCTGGTGTAGAGGCATCCTTACACACATTCACACATGCATCACTCTCTCATAGGTGATTCCTGCAGACTGTGCATGCCCACTAAACACAAAATTGTTGTCAATGTCCTGGATCCTGCTATTCTAGGGGTGCATCTGCAGTCACTGCAGAATTAATTCAGTTTGACACTATTTTAATCCAAAGGTGTATGCAATGGAATCATGGGAGTTGTAGTTTGATTCTCTAGCAGTGAGCCATGGCAGTTTTGAAGTGCACCCCTTCTACAACACAGATGCACCCAAACACTTGAGAGAGGAAATGCAAACGTTGCAGTTTCCAGAACAGAATGGATCCATAAAGCAGAGAGGCTTTCTTTGACAGGTCTGCTCAGTGCAGCATGTGGCCCCATTGTTCCTGGGAAGCCTCCATGCCTCCTGGCTCCCTCCCTCCCTCCCTGGAAAGGAGGTCGCCCTCATTGGCAGTCCTTTTGGGGCAGGCTTCAAGCCCTTTGCATGGCTCACCTGGTGGCTTCCCTGCTTCCTGCCCGGCTCCTTCTCCTAAAGCACCCACTTCACCGCTTCCTGGAGGCTGCCATGCAAAGCTGACGTCTGCACTCCCCATGAGCCTCTGAGGCTGGAGGAGAGGAGGAGCCTCCAGAAAGCAAGCAAGCAAGCAAGCAAGCAGAGCTGGCTCCTCGCTTTGCAGCCTCTCTAGCCCCACATCATTGAAGCTCTTGTTCAGACAATCCCCAGAAAGTCGGATCAGGGCGGGTTTGGAATAGGTTTTCTTTCTGCCTAATGGAAAGGTGACCCAGGGCCCTTCCACACTGCCCTGTACCCCAGAATATCACATTATCTGGGTGTGGACTCAGATAACCCAGTTCAAAGCAGATATTATGGGATTTTCTGCCTCAATATTCCAGGATATAGGGCGGTGTGGAAGGACCCTAGGTTATTTAACATAACATAATTCTTTATTGATTAGTCAATTTTGACCATATCAAATCATACAGCACATAGGTTACTTGAGTCCACACTCTGATATTGTGAGATTTTCTGCCTTGATAATCTGTATGGAAGGGCCCTAAATTGCATGGCAGATTGGCAGGGGATTGCACTGGCTGCTTCTTCAGGTTTCGATGGGTGCATCTATTCTACACCATACAATGAATGCAGTTTGACAACACTTGCCCTGTGCTATGTCCCCATATGGAGAGCTGGAGCTGACAGAGGGAGCTCAACCCGCTCTCCCCGGATTCAAACCGCTGACCAGGCATGTAGCAGGGGGGGGGGCTGGAGGGGCTCAGCCCCCCCTCCCCCCGAAATTCTCAGGGTGGTCCACGAGAAGGCCTTACCGGGGGGGGGGTCGAAACGAGGTGGGACCCCTGTACACTTGTGTCCTCGTCGGCCAGAAGACTCAGCAGACACCACCTGAGAAACCAACTCTCCACATTGGGGACGCTACGAAGCCCAGGATTGGGGTTTGACGGTGTGCCTGCCTTCCATTTCCCATTGGATTACAAATACCCATCGGGGTTGGATTATAAATACCCATTGGGGTTTAGAAAACTTACTTTGCGGCGTTACTCCACCTTTTCATCCCACCCAGGAACTGGGAACTTATTTTGTTTACATGAATATTCTAATTATAAGGGATTGAAACATGGTTGTATTTAAGGCACCCAATTGGGGTTGATATGTTGATTTGCCTGCAACTCCTCAGGAGTAATTATTGAATACAATATCCTTTAAGTGAATCCAGTGTTTGGATACTTTTTCTTTAGCCATACACAGTGTGCCTGCGATCTGCCTGAGATCTACCAGGACGCCCTTCGAGATCTACCAGTAGATCACGATCTATCTAATGAGCACCCCTGTACATGATCTGATCACCATGCTCAATATATCCCATATCCATGGGGGTATTGGGATAATGATACAAAAGGTTTGCTAGGGTAGATCCTCTCTCACTCAGACTCAGCCCCCAAAATCAAACTCCCACACACACCCAAACAAAATCCTGGCTACGGCCCTGCCGCTGACCTATTGGTCAGCAGTCCTGCTGGCTCAAGGGTTTAACCCATTGCGACCCCTGACTTGATCTTTAAAACCTTCTTGTTTAAAAGCCTGCCATTGTGCCATGGCGGTTGAAAGTGGTGCCAAATTGCATTCATTCTACAGTGTGCAGCTGTACCCATGGAAATGAAATGAAAACCCAAACCTGGTTGTATCATACAGTCTTCCTGCCATTGCATGGAAGGGGATTTGCTTGAATGGCTCTTGTAGTCCCTTCCAGGTCTCCAGCCTGCTCTGCCAAAGGGTGCTGTTGTATCACCTAATTATAACTCACAGGATTCCTTAGCATGAAGCCATTAATTCTACAATGGAGGTGAATCCTTGCTCAGTTTTCCTTCTGCACAATTAAAAGGGGTCAGAAACGCTTGTCCGGTTCTTCCCTGTGTGGCCTCTGCTGTACAGTTTGTGTCTTTCCTCTTCAGACATTTCTGATTCAGTGCTTAAGTGTTTAAGGGCCAAGGAAGAAGCAGGCAATACGTTGTAATCTGGTGCCTTCAACTCATTTCTGTTTTATGGCGACCCTAAGACTAATAACAATCTGTTTGTTGAGTATTGTACCTTCCTCAAGGTCATTTCCATGGCCAAGCAAGGATTCGAACCCTGATCTCTAGGGTACATCCACACTATAGAATTAATGCAGATCGACACCACTTTAACTGCCATGGCTCAATGTTTTGGAGTCATAAGAGTTGTAGTCTTCAGCCTTCTCTGCCAGAGAGTGCTAGGGTACATCCAGCATGTTTCAACTGTTTCATAAGTCCTTAGCAGACTAATTCATCTTTCATAATGGTGCTGAGAATGGACGGCAGGCCGGACACCGTACCCAATTGTTTCCATCAATGCCTTGAAGCCGTGACTGGTTGGCTGCGTTCCAGCCGGCTGAAGGCGAATCCATCGAAGACGGAGATTCTGTGGCCCAGTCGCCCTGGGCTGGATGAGTGCCGGTTGCCTACCCTGGATGGCAAGCAATTAAGCTCGTCATCTTCGGTAAAAAGCTTGGGGGTCCAGCTGAACCCATTGCTGTCCATGGAGACCCAGGTCTCCATGGTCAGCAAACATCATTTTTCCATCTGCGACAAGCTAGGCGACTGGCACCCTACCTGTCCAGGGACGACCTGGCCACGGTGATCCAAACGATGGTCATCTCGAGGCTGGACTACTGTAACGCTTCTACGTCGGCCTTCCCTTGTCGACAATCCAGAAACTCAAGCTAGTGCACAATGCCGCCGCTAATCTTGGTGGGAGAGCATCGGTAAGGGAGCACATTACTCCCATCTTGTGGCAATTGCACTGGCTTCCAATTGAGTATCGAATTGTCTTCAAGGTGCTGGTGTTAACCTTTAAGGCCTTGCACGGTCTAGGGCCTGTGTACCTGAGGAACCGCCTTACCCCGTATGTTCCCCCGAGATCACTACGCTCAGAGGAGCAGAACCTACTGATTGTTCCATCGATTCGCTCTTGTCACCTGTCTACGACAAGGCAACGAGCCTTTTCAGTAGTGGCACCTGTATTGTGGAATGCTCTTCTGGTTGACACCCGGGCGCTCATTGAACTTATCCTCTTCCGGAGGGCATGTAAGACCACTCTCTTCAGACGGGCCTTTAACTGAAACTTGGAAACTCAATCTGTTTGCCAATCATTGTCTGTATGAATTTTATGATTTTTTTGTAATTTTAATCATGTTATGCATTCTGTTGTTTTATGTATGTTGTGTAATCCACCCCGAGCCTGCAGGGAGGAACGGAATATAAAATCGAACAAATAAATAAATAAATAATAAATAAATAATGGCATAATGTGTATAAATGTGGATTCTAGGGCCACACACCTAGGCTTGTTTCCCACTTGATTTCTCAGGTTACTTTGCTATATATGAAACCAGTTCTGAAAAGTCAAGTAGGATATAGATGTAGATCTCTTTTCAGAAGGAAAATTTACCATCAGGTATGCTCAAACAGAAGCATCACTGTGAACCCCAGCCAAATCGTGAAGGTAAATATACAAACAGAACACACGGTAGGAAGCCAAAGCCAATCAATAGTTTCTCGCTGTTTTGCTCTTGGCTCTTCTTCACCTTATGTATCTTTAGTGCAGTAACACAAATTCATTTGCTTGGAAGACTATCTGAAACATGAAGCTGGTAGAAGAGACTTCATGGCTTTTTTTATTACAAAGTCAACAACAACAACTCCACATCTATCATATCTAGCAAGGACTAAACAGTACTGCCTGAAATTATTGTTGTACAATTACATACAGCAGAATTCCATACAATAAACGGGAAGAAATTGGCTTTTGGATTTGAAAAAACCACAAGCAAATAATATTTGAGGGTTTAAGGTAAAGGTTTCCCCTGACATTAAGTTTAGTCGACTTGGGGGTCGTGGTGCTCATCTCCATTTCTAAGTCGAAGAGTTGGCGTTGTCCGTAGACTGCTCCAAGGTCATGTGGCCAGCATGACTGCATGGAGTGCTGTTACCTTCGCGCAGAAGTGGTACCTATTGCCTATTGCTCTACTCACAGGTTCAGGCCCGGATTAACAGCTTTTTGCGCCCTAGGCCACACTTTGGAATTACGCCCCATCTTTAAGCCAACCTCTACCACCACCACCCCACCTCACCCCCCCGCCTCGCTGCCGCATCCTTCCCGTCATGTGCCAATGGGGCTGAGGGGAAAGGTGTGCGCGCGCTGTCACTGAAGAGAAGCGAACGGGCCTCTTTGTTTGGTGGGGAGCGAGTTCTTTACCCCTCGGGAAGGAGGCAGAGGAGGGCGAGCGAGTGCCACAGAGCCGAGGCCCAAAAGGGATGGAGAAAGCCGGGCTGGGTACAGAGCATGCTCTTCATCCAGGGCAGCGGCTTCAGAGGCGGCCCCACGTGCGGCTCATGGCCCAGCAGCTGCAGAGAGTTTAGGCCTTCTTCCACCTCAGGCTCCCCTCCGGGCCTCCACGCCGCACGCCGCCCTTCTTTCCCGCGGCCTATTCTTCCCTCAGCAGCCTGTGAAGGAAGCCGCTCCAGGCCAGTCCAGGCACCCCCTTGTTGTTGAGTCCAACAGGTCTCAAGCCGCAGGTCGTCCCGCGAGTGAACAAGTCCCAACTTCAGCACGCACGCCTGTTCCCGGGTGGAAACCCACACATCCTTTCCCTAAGCCCCACCGGAGCCTGTCCAAAGGGTTCCTTCTCTTTCTGGCCTTCTCCCCAGTTCTCCTGAATTTTTATATTTTTTCTCTTCTCCTGCTTCCCGGGCGCCTTAAGACTGCGAGGAGAGCTGCATCCAAGGGAAAGATGCGATAGCTCAAGCGGCAGGGCCAAGGCCGTTCGGAACGGGAGTCCCGGGTTCGGGACCCCCAAAGGGAGGAAAGGAACTTATTTTTGTTTTTTACTTTTTATCTTCATTCTCCTCTCTCTCCCCCTCTCCCCTCATCCTTGGGACCTCTCTGAGCTTAGAAGGAAAAGTTTTGAGAAAGGAATTGGCCTATGAAGCAGGGGGCCATATCTGTTTGTGTTGGGCTGACATCAGGAAAACAGAAATCATAATAAAAAGTTCATCCCTGTATCTGTGCATCTGTACAATATTGTTCCCATGTCTCCCTTGACCCCTTGTAACCCTTCCCTTCCCCTCCTTGCCCTTAGTTAGGAAAGATTGCTTTGAGGGTGTTTTACTATGTTTTGTCAAGGGGAAATGCGACTGCGCCCTGCTCCCGAAATCTTTATGGATCACCACATTCATATTGCATGCACCTTCTGATGGAAATCTTGTTATGGATAAGCTAAGCCCTTGTCTTGGCCCCACGTTTCATCAGTCCTGAGGCGGGTTTAACGGTCGGATTTCCAGTCTAACTAAACTCGTCTTTGGAACCTGGACAATGAAAGCTTGTTCTTCACAGCGGGTGCCACAACTGGCCTCGGAACCCAGGTGTGCCCCAAAATAAGTCCTTTTGTCACCAAAGGGGTCTGAGTGAATCACCAGGCCTTTCTTCCTCTTCTTCCCCATTCACATACGGATGGGACACATCAACTCAATGATTTCATCACTTCCAGGTGTTGCCCCAGGTCGTTACCTGGCTCGGACTCTTTGTTTTCATTCATATGCCAACCTGTCAGTAATCCCCGCCTAAGCTTCCCTTCCTGGAACTCCATATATGGCCACAGACCTCTGATTGGCCGAAGCCGGCAAATGGGAGCGAGCGCTGATAGGCTCCCTGGAACTGACCGGCTTCCCGCCCATCAGCTGGCCTCAACGTTCCGACCAACCACCAACGGAGCCGGCCCGGAAGAGGGCGGGCGGGAAATTCAATTGTTTTGACAGTTCTGTAACCTTTAAAAACCAATGTTTTGAATGTATATGCATGCGTTCTTTGCAGGAATCAGGGTATTGCAGTTCGCATCCTCTCAGCTGAGCAGAATAAACAATTTCGTGGCATCTACCTTGCAGCATTGGTGAGCATAATTGGATCTACGGGAGGCAGGTAGGCTACGAGGACCTAGTCGCTCTGGGCTCGCCAGGTTAACTGAACCCTCGCGGTCTCTGCCCCGTGGTCGGTCCACGGGGCTTGCCCGGTTGTCCGACAACAGGCCTGTGGGATTGGCGGTTGTTCGATAACAGATTTTGGCGAACCACGACAGGGACTCCTTCTGGAGGGGTTTCCGACTAAATTTTAGGGACAACTAAATTTCCAGAAGGCACCTGGTCCAAGAACTTCTTGGCCAGACTATTTGGGAAAGCGATTGGGTTCTTGGGAAGGGGACGCCTTTTCCAGGATTTCAGAGCCTTAGACTCGCTCAGATCACATTCCCAAACATCTGGCTGGCCTTCAAGTTCTGGCCAAAGGAGCCGGGAGCACCTTGACTCCCAAAAGGTAGAGCCATCGAAATTGAAAACCGGTAAAAATCAGCCGGGAAGTGTCGCCCCGCGCGTAGGTTGACGGATACTGGTTGATCCCTGCGTGGATCTTC